>CAKAOH010002158.1:0-24071 GCA_916701665.1 Sebastiscus tertius
TATAGTCTTTCCTCTGTTGTTCCTCTCAGGTCACAGGTTCATTCAGCCACAAGCTCAACCCAACAGATCGAAGCTCTCTGTTTTACCGCGGGACATAAACTCTCTCCGCTCCAAGCCCACCCACTTTCTGGGAAATGTCCTTTTATTGAATTTGCGGTGCTTGTTGTGATCTGCCGTGTACAGAATGTCTTTGTTGTGCGTATTGTGAATATGTTTTGGCTTGAATGCCTGACTGCAAACTCAATTAGAGGGTTTGGCCTCAAACCTGAATGAATGAGTGGAACTTTTGAATGGGTCCAATCCTGAGTGAGTCTGAATACAAGTTTGCTTAAATAAAAAATTATATTACTGTGGGAGTTACCTTTTTTGGTCAGGATTGGCACTCAAAGCAGTCTCTCTCAAATATTTCACATCATTATTATTGCATAGTTTGTTTGAAAATGCAAATAAATCCAAAGAATATTTTGAATTCTATTCTCAGTCTATTCTTTAATTATATTTTAATTAATTTAGTTTGGTAATTAAACAAATTAGACTTTGCTGCTTTAACTTGATTTATGTACAATTGAACATTACAGAAATTAAATTTAAGAAGACGCATGTCAAATATTGAACAAGGGTGACAGAACCAAGACATCCACTGTGTCATTATTATATTAAAGAAAAATACCACAAAAAATGTACATATAGTATTGGTATTATAAATGTATAATATAATTATATAATTAATAAAATTAGTAAATTAATTAATTTTCCTGGTAATATTTTGATAACTGTCATGAATCCTTTTATTCTTCGTTAACAGAATACAGACCGAATAGCCCACTTTATATATACATAACAACAAGCTATGAAAACATCTCAATCAGCTGCACCAAATCCAGTTAATCCTGTAGTCACCCTGCAATTACTGTAAACCTGTCTACCACAATTATATATTATCTTTTATTTTATATCATATTTTATATATTTTATATTTTGTCCTTTTCCGATTTTCTTATCATTTATATTATTATTATACATTTTTAGAATTATTTATTAATATATATATATATATATATATGCAAACGCACAAATTTAATATTTCTATTTTAACATAAAGATGTAACATATTTTATATATAAATATTTAATGAGCATTGTCGGAGGGAGATTGAGAGCTATGATTTTCACTGTCAACTTGATAAATAAATTAAAGGTCCCATATTGTAAAAAGTAAGATTTTCATGTCTTTTATATAGTAAAGCAGATTTAAGTGCTTTATAAATACTGTGAAAGTATCGAAGCGCTCAATATACGGAGAAATACACACAGGCCGTATTCAGAAATTGTGCGTTTGAAACAAGCCGCAGATTCAAGATTCAAGATGTTTATTGTCACGCCAGTTGTACAGGTACAAACGTGTGAAATACTTTTAACTGGGAAGCTCCATTAAAATAATAAGTTATATTACATTTACATTACAATTATAAAAGGGAATACTTTGTACAAGGGCATATTAAGAACATATACAATGTAATGTAAATGTAATTGTAAGGTAAATGTAATATAACTTATTATTTTAATGGAGTTTCCCAAGCATTTCACACGTTTGTACCTGTATAACCGGCGTGACAATAAGCATCTTGAATCTTGAATCGTGAATAAACATCTTGAATCTTGAATCCAACATGTTTTACTGGATAAAAGGTGCACCACCTCTGGTGACGTCATCTGTCCCGCGTCGGCGGCCGCTCCTATTGGATGACAGACCCGGAAGTGAGAGGAAGACTTGCTAACAACAACAACAGGATTGTGCTCTCTACCTGTCATTGCTGTGTTTTAGTCTCCTGGAGGGTTTCTAATCAGTCATGGCTCTACCTCCTCAGCTCAAAGCCATCCAGCACTACCTGCGGACCGCTCAGGAACACGAGAAACGAGACCCGGTCGTCGCTTACTACTGTGAGTTACTCTGCTAGCTAACTAATGTTAGCCGCAGCTGCTGTTAGCATCACAGCTCTGTTTACTTGAGCCGTCAGCTGGCTGTTGGCTTTACAGCCTCTAACTGTTCGCTTTACAGCCTCTAACTGGGTGTTAAACTGGGACTTTACACTTTAACTAGTTACAGACTGGTTCATATTATTAATGAACCTCTGAGCTGCTGGATTAAATCAGTCTGCTCTCTGATGTTAGCTGCTCTGTCAGCTCTGACTGGTCACACTTCATCAGCTGGCTAACGAGCTGTACTCATTATTATATTATTATATTATTATATTATTATATTATTATAGTTATTATATTATTACATCATTATATTATTATATTATTATAGTTATGCTAACGTCTCCTCCTCATCATGGCAGCTGTACTCATTATTATATTATTATATTATTATATTATTATATTGTTATATTATAGTTATTATATTATTACATTATTATATTATTATATTATTATATTGTTATATTATAGTTATTATATTATTACATTATTATATTATTATATTATTACAATATTATATTATTATAGTTATGCTAACGTCTCCTCATCATGGCAGCTGTACTCATTATTATATTATTATATATTAATAATATTAATATCTTTTTAGAGATACGTGGTTCTCTCAGGACAGCGGTGCTACAAACACATAATGATCTTATAGACCATGATGCATTGCTGTAGATTAACTATAGCCAATATGATATAAAGGAGTGAAAATGCAACATACACATTAATGCAGCAGTAATATTAATCCAGAAAAATCAGATATAGTAGTAAAACACTGACAGAGAACATTTTACTGACACAGCAATTTAATTCAAGACTTTTTTTTACTAGTAGTAGAGTATTTTCACAGTGTAGTATTATTAGTCATTTCCTTCAGTAAAAGATCAGTTAGCAGATAGACAAGGCCAGAAGACGGTGGCTAATGTAGATTTCTGGTTCAGCTTGTTTGTAACAGACAGTCATGAGTCTCAGAGTCATGCTGGCTCAGCTCTAAAGAATGAGCTCCACCCGACTGACCTGCAAGATCACTTCATGCTGTGTTAATGGAGCGAGGCTATTGCATTGTGACTTATATGTTTGTATAGCACACAGCGTTTTCACAGTAACTGTAGTTGTTTAAATCTGGTATTTTATAGTAGGGCTGGGACAATTCACTTATCTCCCGATTCAATACTGTCATGATACTTTAGGTGCCGATTTGATGTGTATTGCGATTCGATATCACGATTTATTGTGATTTTTGTTAACGTTTTTTAACACTAGACCATGGGAAAAAGTTGAATCATACACTTCTAGGGACTTTTGCTTTGGAAAATATCTAAAATAATACCGTAAAAATGTTTGATTTTCAGCATGTATGTAGTCAGAGATGTCCTGAAGTCAAATATATCAGACGTAGTCACACATGTATACTTTCTCTAACTTCGCCAAGTCCGTCGCTAGCTCTCCCGTCAGCTCTGTTCTCTTTACATATATGTACATACATATATACTGTATACACATTGGCTCTTTTTCTAGGGAACCAGGGCGATGCAAACTTCCTGGTTGGCCTACAACAATACGTCATCCCTGCACCACTCTATAGAGCTCCATTAAAGGCATGTTCCTTCATCACCATGAACACACAGTTTATTTTGACTCACTCCCACATACACCGTCCTGCTGCCTCACTACATGCATATTAATACACCTCTGAAAATAGTCCCCAAGAGGCGAATTTCCTCTGTTTGATTAATGTTAGTTTAAAACTACAGTGACCAGCTGTTTTAAGAAAATACTGAGCCTTTTTTAAAAAATGAAACTACATACTTGTAAACCTTTTTTCCCCCTGTGAGCCAAGATTTACTACGTCTTCAGTAGGAACTTGGGGCTGAGAGCCACAGATAGGTGGGGAGCTTTCTCTTGATTAAATAAGTTTAATTAGTGAAACTTTGCTTGGCATCGCTGTCCTCATCACAGTTTTATAGCCCCTTTATTTATAGAGACTGCCTTACCTTACATAAATTCACCACCTCTGCTAACATCATGAAATAAATAATGAAATATAAAAGAGAGAAAGACATTTCATATATTTGTTAGTGACTATTGTTTAGGATGCCACCTGCTAACTAAAGTGATCAGGAGACGGGATGTGAGTCATCACCTGGATGGCTTATCTCCTCCGCTAAACAATATCCTGAGCAGAAACCCTGTGAAAAGAAATCAGATTTTATCCAACATCAGAAATCTCAGTGATGCAGTCTCTGTCTGAAATATTAAAACTGGTTTGTTCAGCTTTATTGTGACTATAAATTACAAGATTGAGTGATGATGTGTAGTTTTAGCCGCTCCATGCAGCACAAAAACATTAAATGATATGATATAAGTAAAATAGAGAATAGGTAGAATAAGAAACTCTTCAGTGAAAGTAGTAAGGAAGAAAACACAGATACAGTATATAAGCATTTACCAGCATTAGCATATATCATTTACAGCCATATTACCCAGCACTAGTTGGTAAACAAGCTACTGTTTTTGAATGATTTCCTTTGAGATAAACTTTACATCCACCCTGTAGAACATGTACAGATTTAAATTTGTATGAACATGATATATGCAGGTACATATACAGTAAGTACAGCCTAGTTTCCCGTGAAGTAGGGCAGCTATCAGAGATGACTTGTGATAATATAGAGAGCAGTGCAGCAGGGGTCTGCATCTGACCTAGTTGAGCTGTGACATGGGGAAGCTGCTCGAGGCGAGATGCACATGAAGAGGTATGGAAAAGCATAAAAAAAAGCCCCAAAAAGTTGTCAGATCAAAAGCATGTGTCCACCGCACTGACAGTCTTATGTGGCTGTTTCTTCTGACAGCGGAGGGGAAACTTTTCTTATACTGGGAAAGTAAGAAGTCTTTACTTGATCAGAGTTTGGCATTTTGATTTTCAAGTTGGGATGAGTCCATTATGTGGGATCTCACTGAGTGACTCTTGGTGTTTGTAGGCAGGACCAGAAACCATCGGCACCATTTCACCAGCTGAAAATGAATCGCAGTTTCTCCTATTTTATCCAACATGTTACTTTGCCAAAAGAAAACAGGTGCGACATGTAAGGGATGATGTACAGCGAGCTGGTCATTGTGAAATGAACCCCGACAGGGCGATGCGGCAACCCGACGCAAATATTATGTGCTGAAGAAGCGACGTAATTTTGTAGTTTCTACGAATAAATTCTTACCTTTCACATTAAAAGCCCTAGACATTAGGGCCTGGACGATACGCCTGTCTCCTGATTCGATACTATAACGATACTTAGATGCTGATGTATTGGGATTTTTAAGTATTACGACTCCAGAAACGCACAATGCCACGTGGTTAATGTGAAACGATTGCTCAGGTTTACGCAACAAAACTACTTTGTTAAGGTTAGCAAAAACATCATGATTTTGTTAAAATAATACATAAACAATAAAAAAATATACATCAATAAACAATAATTAATAAAAAATAAGGTAACGTAACAACGCAATGCAACGTAACAACCGTAACAACATAACTTCTGTAAATAAACAACAACCGCCCTTAGCCTTTCTTACATAACGTTACATTAGAAGCATAACAATTGTGCGTAAAATACTGTTGTGTAAAATACTGTTGCGTAAAACAGCGTTGCGTAAAACAGCGTTGCGTAAAACAGCGTTGCGTAAAACAACGTTGCGTAAAACAACGCTGCGTAAAACAACGTTGCGTAAAACAACACTGCGTAAAAAGCACAGTCAACGTTTACTTTTGGTTTCACAGGAACAGCGGTCTCTTGGGTGAAAGTCCTGTGTTTGTTTGACCCGTCCATCACACCTCCCTCCCGCCCTTTTCTAGACGTTCGTGCTTGTTATACTAATTTTTTTTCCACGTAACTTTCAATAATGGTCGCTCGTTGTACTATGTCACTTGCTCTGATGGAATGCAAAAGCATCCACATTCAACATATCCGCGTTTTGTAGAAAGGTACAATGCCAACATTTCTTCCTGGTGACTGGGCTGATTATACTGTAGATTTAGAAATTAAAATATTATTCATATATATGAAATGATATCAAGATAATTTAAATGAGATCCCACTTCACTGATCACTGATTTAAGTTTATCAATGAATTAGTTTTGAACCTGAACCTTCTGTATTTGGTTTAAATAAGAATAAGCTGTGTGTTATTTCTATCTGCGGTTTGTTCATCTTAACTTTCCAGCTCGTGGTCATTTATGAGTTTTTGATCTCTGAGAAGCCTCATTGAGCCGTGCTGTGGAAACACAACCAATCACAGCCTCACGGCTCATTACTGATCCCTGATTGGCTGCAGATGACCGAGGGTGAGAGTGAAGGAGTGAAGGAGAGGCAGAGTGCCTGCTGGGAAGTGGATTGGACTGAGATGAGAGTGGTGATGATGTATGTGTGGATATGCATGGAAATATCATTTTCTGTGTTGAATCAAGCCAAGCTGACTGAGTGTGTCGACAGATAACTTCTTTTTCTGTTCTTTTTGAGGTGAATGAGAATTTTTGTTTCTGTGTGCGTCAGGAAATACTTACAGTTTTTCCTGTGGCAGTGGTGGATCTCTGACTGTGTGCTAACAGCATGCTTAAACATATATATATTTAATCTGTTGCTGGTGAAATAGACCATCATGACAAGCGTATGAGAATGTATAACCTGCTTGGAACCAATGTGTCATCTGAGCAAGCTGTGCTGTTTATTTTGTCACATTTTATTGATCAAATTTGACACTTTAGACTCGAAAGCAACATATAAAATGGAGAGGACTTGGCAGGGATGGAGATTTCTATATTTATTTTATAACTTGTGTTTTTCTCCGCAAATCATTTCCTGGAGGTTAAAAGCAAACACCCGGTGAGAGGCGGTTCACTGCTTTGGGGTTTTTGGTTTATTCCGAAGTGGTTGCTGTAAATAGGAAGTGATTCTTGGCATCGTGGTGAGAGGCAGGTCGCAAAATCCATCCATTTAATTTTAATGTTTGCAGAGAGACCTCCAAATTGATGGTTGGACACTTTCCAATCTCATTAGATTAGATTTTATTTCCTGCCTGTAGTTAAATTTAACAGGTTGGTGGTCATTTCTGCCCAGGATGCAGTCGACTCAATCTAAAAGAACTGTCCTGTAGTGTCTGTAAACCCTGTATTCTTAGTCTTTTACTAAAAATTATGCCTGGGACGATGCACTTATCTCCTGATTCAATACTACCATGATACTTGGGTGCCAATTCGAAATGTATTGCAATTTATAGCAATTTTTGTTAACTTTTTAAACACTAGACCATGGGGAAAAAGTTGAATTATACACTTCTAGACTTTTGTTTTGGAAAATCTCTAAATTGATCCAGTAAAATGTTTGATTTTCAGCATGTATGTAGTCAGAGATGTCCTGAAGTCAAATATATCAGTCATTGTCAGGAACTATTTATTATCCAGCAACCCAAAAATCAAAGAATAAAGACATTTCTCTGACAAATTAGTGGTATTTTCTTTTTAATATATAAGGGACATGTAATGTTTTATACTTCTGGTGAATATAATCCAATCAATCTTATGCTTATACATGGATTTTGTATATACTATATATATCTAATGCTGAGCCTTTTTGGTAAGGTTATGTAAAACACTCAAAACAGTTCGGTTTTATTCTCACAAATTGCCAAAAAAAATACGGACGGCTTGACCGAAACGTTACCGCCATACGATAATGTTTCCTTTTTTTTCCTGGTGTGGTGAAAACATCAGACCAGTTACATTTTGAACGGTTCGTTTTTTTTTCCAAATCTTGAAATGTCTTTAAATAAAGTGAACCTTTGTTACTGTAAATGTGTTTTGCAGTGAATTCCTAGAGATCAGCTGTCAGTCAGATGGAGTGGCTGCTACTGTAATGTCTTTTTTCTCCTCTGATATGGTTCTTAGTGGATTAAATCAGAATGAGGGACCAGGGATTTGGGCTGTTTTAATGGGAAAGAGCGGAGGCTGCTTACACTGTGAACACTGTGTTGGCTCAGTTCGCTCCAGATAAGCGGATTAACTTTATCTCAAAGCAAGAACAAGCTCTTTCTCATTGATGTTCGATGTTCTGCGATAGAGGTGATTGACGGGGCTTCTGGGAAGGTGGAGAAACTTGTACAGGAATTGGTTTGGATTACTTCCAAGTCTTTTATTATTTTTTCTAGTGAAGACTTATTTCAGAGGTGGCTTAAGAGCAGGTCAGTGTGCAGTAGGAACCTTTGCAGGGTAGAGGATGGATGTGAAGGGTTTGGCATGCAGCCACAGTGTGTGCTGTGTGCTGAGGTGGACCAGTGATCCAGCCAGACCACTGGAGGTCAGCAGCACCATGTGTCTGGGCCTCAGAGAGAGGGAGGCCTCGTTATCATGAGACCAGCAGGCTTAAACTGAGGGAGGATGTTAGAGAGGGAGTTCCTCACATTGATGCATCAGAAAGAAGTTTAGATAGGAACATTTCTGGAACAGGAACATGATGGGTAAAACGCAAATCTTGTCAAAAATCATGCAACCAAATAAAATAGACTGTAAAACATGAATTCAGTAATAAATCAGTGTGTGTACTGTGGTAATTACAGCCTCCTCCTCCGACATGTTCTCAGACTTTTAAGATCATCTCTAATTGGTTGAACAGATGGTAACAAACCGACCCTTGCAGAGGAGTTTGGATTGAACAGATTGGAAATCTGAAAGAGTGTGTTTGTGTTTGTGTTTGTGTTTGTGTTTGTGTGTTTGTGTGTTTGTGTGTGTGTGTGTGTGTGTGTGTGTGTGTGTGTGTGTGTGTGTGTGTGTGTGAGAGAAAGTGTTTTGTGATATATTAAATTAACAGACTGGTGTTATTCTATATTTTTGTTTGTATATTTAAGCCTTTATTACTAGGTCTGTCCATGGCCAAAGAAGTTCTCAGTGGACTGACGCTGATTTAGTCGACTAACAATGATTCAGTCGACTAATCGATTAGTTGGTTTAATCGACAGATCAGTAAAGCTGAAAAAATGTAAAAATGTTTAAAAAATATCTGAAAAATGTCCAAAAATAGAAGTAAAATATTTGAAAAATATTTGTGAAAAATATCTGAAAAAATGTCCAAAAAATATTGGAAAAATATCCGAAAAACATGTGAAAAATGTCCGAAAATTATTAGTAAAATATTTGAAAAACATTAATGAATAATATCTTAAAACATGTGAAAAATACTAGTAAAATATTTGAAATAAAGAAATCGTGAAAAATATCCGAAAACAATATGTGAAAACCATGAACACACACACTGTAGTTTATTCTGACTCAATCCCACACACACTGTCCTGCTGCCACTAATACTCACTAGAGAACCACACTAGAGTTTGTTTGGTAAAAACTACAGTGAGCAGCTGTTCTAGGAAATCACTGATGAAACTATATATTTGTGAGGTGGAGAAAGTCAGAGGGATGGAACAGGGGATTATTGACAAAAAGAAAACACACTATTATTCTTTAATTTGTTGAGATAATGAAACAGAATTGGAGTTTATTGTAGACTATATTCAGACCTCATTATGCTGACTGCGGTGCTTCTTCATTTACCATTAATTAATTGAGAGTCTATTACAGACTTCACTCATCTATTAGAAACACTCAGAGGCTGAATCAGATCGTCTTCGTCTGACCGCTGATGTGTTTCATCCATCACTGGCTCTCAGCCCTTCATCAGCAGGTCTATCTAAATTAGCCTGCTAATGCAGGCCAATATTTTAGCCCACCTCCACCCTAGAACAGGACGATCAATGGCGGGTTGAGTCAAAGCCGTGATTTGTTTAGCTGTAATGAAGCGGTGTAATTCAGCGGCAGCTCCCCGGCTGGCAGGCTTTGGCTGCGTTACAGCTGCTGTTTCACACAGATTGGATCATTGACTTTATAAATGAGCTGAGGCTGAACACAGGTACTCTACCGTACCTCTGTCTCGCACACTCCTCCTGTTTACTCTATTCTCTTTCTACATGTGTCTGTACAAGTATGCATAATGGTATTAACATAACTTTATTTGACTTTATTTTAGGAGATATTAGGGCTGTGCAATTAATCAAATTTCAATTATTGTTACGATTTTGGCTTATGAAAACAATATCATCGACATAAAACAGTGATTATGCAGCATTCTGTTTCACTGTTTTGTCTCCAGCACACCGCTTTCCTTTTTTAATTTATTTATGTATTTAAATTTATGAATTGTTTTATTTATTTATTTTTAATTTATTTATAATTTTTTTTTTATTTCTTATTTTTTATTTTTTATTCATTTTATTTATGTATTTATTTATGTATTTAGGCATATATGTATTTATTTCTGCACGTTTCGGCCTGCTGCTGCTCCCCCACCGCTGCCTCTTACCGGTGGTGTGCAGATCAACCGTGTTCAATTAATAAGTAATTAATTAATGGCTATATTTATTTTTAATATTATTTTTGCTACATTTAATGACATATTTATTCATTCATCGAGTCATTTATTTATTATTACGGCCAGTTTGTCCTCCATAGTATTTTACGTGAAGGACGATAGTTTACTGAAAGGACTTGCAACACTGCTGAGGGTCTATGCATTTTACTTTGTATTCACTAGGAGTTTAAATTAAAAATGGGTCTTTATTGACCGAATATTACATTTGTTTCCCACTTTAAAAAGTAGTGCAGGTTGACAATCCTGGTCAGCGTTCAGTGGACAAGCTCCAGAGTTTGTTTCATTCAGTCACAAAGTACTTTGAAAGCAAACATGATGAACCAGCTGTGAGTTTCATGGATTTTGTTTCATCGTATCATGACCAGTTTTTGACACATTGACTTCTGTGTGTTTTATTGATCATATTCAGACTCCACATGGTTTATGAAGATACTAATGGTGACATTTTGTGGAGTAATAAAGCACTTGTTCTATAGCTTTTATAGCGGAGAGTCTGTGCCAGTGATTTACTTCCTCTACAACACAGCTACCCTCCATAATATCCTCCTTGTCATTTCTGTGACGGAGAGGCTCAGACTCAGATTGGCACAGATTCTTCATGACCGACGTCAAAGCTGCGTGGAGGCTACGGCGCTCTGCCAGCACTCTTTATACGGGTGTTAATTCTTCTCTGCTAGACGTATTTCCTTACAGCACCACACTGGATGTCACGTTGAGTTAGGATCTAAACAAATAAACCTCCTTTAAAGATTTAATCTTTCCTGAGCAATAACGCTGTCACAGTTTGGGCAAAGCGTATAGAAGCAAAGAGGCGACACTCTGGTGCTTTTTTGACAACAGTTGCTAGACAGCGCTGCGGTTAACTTTTCCTGTCCATGCAGCTTAAGCCATGATGTCTAACCCTAACCCAGGAGCTAAAAGTGTCTTTTGTGCATTTGTTTTTCCATTTCCAAAACCACAGAGATTAGTCAAACTGGGTTAATAACTATCTATGACTGATAGTTCTGTTGCCTAAACCTAAAGAAGTTGTAGTTTTGTTGTTTAAACCTAAAGAAGTTGTAGTTTTGTTGCCTAAACCTAAAGAAGCATTTTTGTTTGTGTTCAAAACGTGACGTTTTATTCAGTTTTACAACATGCTAGAATGTGTTGCTTTTAACGTACAACGTAGTAGACGTAGTAGGCCCCTACTGACCCACATCTATGGTGCTTATAGTGACTGATAACGCCTATTTAATGGCCTGGCCTTTACTTTCCTTCTCTGTGTGCATTGGCAGCAACAGCAGTTCATCTGAAGCTTCTTGTTTTGGATTGATGAGTGATATAAAATGGAATAGGAAGTAGCAACAACACTGGTAGTAAAAGTTTAGTTTGTATTCACTTTAATTGTGTGCATGACAGGCAGAAAAGAGGTGCAGCAGAGTTGGAAAGCACCATGAAAGAGCCTCTAATCTCAGTCAGTAACAGCTTGAAAGCTCATTATGGTCTTTGTCACCTGTTCCAAACACTGGAGTGCTGTTTTCTTCATAGTAATGGACGTGAATACCAGAGGACCAATAGAAACATTGCCTGCTTACCACAAGAATTATTCACGCTAAACAATGATTTCTCAAGCCAAATTACCTGAGTGGGGAGTCACCCTACATGTTTGTTCCCCGACCGGGGGCTTAACAAATGTGATCGATCAGTCATTCCCCTGCTGAGCTGAATCAGACACATCCTGACTGACTATCAGTGCAGCTACAAGATGATGGTATACCTCTAGTAAAGGAATATATTGAACATAATGAGTAACTTAAACACTTTGTTTAAAGTGAATACACACACACACACACACACACACACACACACACACACACACACACACACACACACACACACACACACACACACACACCGTACAGTACCTCTACTGACCACCAGGAGGCTCCAGCTTTGGGGGAACCCATCTGGAAGTGGGCCAGTCTCTGCTTGGTTGTAGTTTTTTTTCACTTTCTCTGGCCTTACATCCTCTCTGCTGTCAAAGCCCTCTGTGTTACAGTTCATTGTCTCAGTGAATGCTGTATGGGTGTCGGAGCACAAAGGGCGTCTTTGTCGCTCCATGACTGGCTAACTGGCCGACGTGCTCCAGTAGCTGAGGACTTGCTGGCTGGTTTGTCTCTACTGGTTAACTTCCAACATGCTTACATGTGTGTCACGCTGCTGCTGCTTTTTAGGAAACATTGAGCGGTCCGGGCCTCGGCAGCTTGGCGGTGACGCCCCGCCATCCCGCCCTGTGAAATGAGACATTGTTCTGTTGATGCTGTGCAGGACAGTGACTCAAACACTAGACATGAGCTGGAAACAGAGGGCTTACCGCACTCAGCGTGGAGTACTATGAAATGTGGACGCCTGGTAACAGACTCCACCACACCACAAACCTGGCTGTGAAAGTACATGTTAGTGTTTAGTTTTTCTTGCTGCTAAAGATGCTTGAAGCTGGACTGCATCAGAACAACTTCAGTCAAATCTACAATTTAGAGTTTATTTTTGTTGGTTAATTCCATCCAGCATGCAGCATGCAAGTAGTAAACAAGTTCAGACGGTATTTGCTGAAACTGGGTAAGCAGGAGATCCCAGCAGATTTCCCTAAAAGATCCAATAAAACAAACAAACAAACTATCTCTCGATCAAATGTGACTTTAGTGTAAACAACCATGGCAGACGATGTACTAAAAATTGAGGAAGGATGGATGGATGAAGTCACAGAGACACGTTAAATAAACACTAATCAACAAGTTGCTCCTCCATTTCTGAGCTCCATCTCACTACTCACACCTACTTTATGCTTCTACTACTTTAGCCGCGGCCGCCATGACGATGGCGGTGGTTGTCCTTCCTTCTTCCGTCAGCTTGGTTCTCTGTTGGCTATCGTTCTTTTAATCACGTGACTGCGTCATCAGCTGTCCTCGGGGTTCCACACACGGAAATATTGAACATGTTAAATATTTGCGGTTTGAAATCGTTGAGGCCAGGATGGACTTCAGAGGAATATCTGGAAAGATAATCTTTAGAACCATTAAACAATCGGGTCTTTGCTGACGATGATCAGGAGGGATCAGGCCCAAAATCAGCTGGATTCTAGTGAGTGTGGACCCGGCATTAGTAGAGGTGATGAGCTCTGACTGTGAATAAATCAAAGTCATCTGCTGACACATCTGGTCTCATGCTCAATTTAGTTAGTAGAAGATGCTGAACACAATCACTTTACTCATTAAATACGTGTCCTCTACTGTTATTTACAGCTAAAGTTTGATGTTATATGTCATAATAATCTTTTCTGATCTTTGGCTGCTCCCGTTTGCAGTAAACTGTTGAAGTAATGTAATCTGTCTCCATGCCGGCTGATAATCCTCCCAGCATCCTCACCGACTGCAAGCAGAAGAACATCTGAGGCAGTTCCCCTCGCCTCTCATTCACACTGCAGTGCTGACTTGGCTTTGTTGCACAAAGCACATTCAGCCTGTGTGGTGTACATCACACACACACACACACACATAACTGCTCATGTACAGCACACACACACATATACACTTGCTGTGGATTAGGTGGATGAAACCTGTAGTGTTTGTTTGCTGGCAGCTGGGTACCTCGTACCTTGTGATTCTCCTGAGCTTCAAACACATGTATGTGATTGTGTGTGTGTGTGTGTGTGTGTGTGTGTGTGTGTACACGGCTGACATGCTGATGTAGTACTACTGGTATTTTTTATTCCGCCTCAAGGAACCATTGATAATGTATGCTGTCAGAGAGGTGCAGTAGATCTTTCTTGCATGGTTGCACAGCAAAACCTTTGATGAGATTAAAAGTTTTGTACTTGTACACTTGTGAAGACCCTCACTGATAAACTGCATCTCCCAAACCGTAACCTTAGCCTAAACCTAATTCTCACCTCTAAAACCAAGTCTTAAGACCCAGACACACCA
Organism: Sebastiscus tertius; assembly: GCA_916701665.1. Taxonomy (NCBI): domain Eukaryota; kingdom Metazoa; phylum Chordata; class Actinopteri; order Perciformes; family Sebastidae; genus Sebastiscus; species Sebastiscus tertius. The sequence continues at coordinate 14,419 of CAKAOH010002158.1, forward strand.
AACCGACATCAGAGAACTAGCGACGATGGAGGCCGACCGTTGTGTCGCCTCACATCGCCTTTGTTTTGACAAAAAGTTGCACTCGAACACACCGCAAAGACTACAGCCGGCAGCCAGTTAGTACGTACGTTCTGCGCCTGCATGAGAGGGAATAACTGTCCACACCGTTCTATACTGGCAACATATGAAACTAGAACACCTAAAGAATCCATCGGTAACAACCATGTCAGACTAGCTTGTCATGAAGGAGGTTAAATAATGCTCCAAACTTAGGCGAACTTTTGACGAGGAAAAACTGGAACTTTTTTCTTTGGTAAGTTACATTAGTGGAATGAACTGTTTTTTATTGACGTTTGTGACGTGGTTTCTGTTGTTGTTTCCGTACGTGTTTTACTTAGTTTACATACTTATTTTAAGCTCAACCATGACGTCGTACCTTAACCTAAGTGGTTTTCTTGCCTGAACTGAAGTTAGTGGACGTTTACGTGGCGTACAAATGACACGTGGAATATCCGTGTAATGTCGTGGTATTTATGCGCCTTCCCGTTGAGTTCACGGTGCCGGGAGCCCCGTCCATCCTCGCAGGGAGAGAGGGCACATACAACAAGCACGGCCCCGGGGGGAAGCGGCGAGGTCTGGGCGAGGTCCGGACGAGGGGTGCTGCAAAGCTCAAGCACTGACGGCGTGCCGCCTTCACCCCGGACCTTTCCAAGCTGAGAGCCTGTCACAGGGCACCACGGAGCGAGTTGAATCCCTCTGGGAGATTTTGTCAATTTTCAGTACAAAGTGCAAAAGCTAACATCGCTAATTCTTTCTGCCCGTCGTCCGCCATGTTTCACATTTTACACATCTGTTAGTGTGGGCCAGCCTGAAGCCAATCGGAGATGGAGGGATTGTGGGTCGACCCTCCAGGCTTTGTGCTGCTGCTCGGGCCCTCTAGCTAGAAAGTTAAAGGAGTTCCATCATGTGAAGAGAAGAATGTGCCCACAGAGTTAATTGACAGGTGAGGGATTGTGGGAGTTGAAGTTCTGACAGCTCTGTTCGATCAGGCCTGTGCCGGCTTAGGTGGAAACCTCTTCGACCTTCCTCCTGCTCCGCTGTGTTTTAGTGTTTGATCTGCTGCAGAGGAGAGGAAAACATCCTCGGCTGCTGTGTGCTGAAAGATTCATCCTGACGTTGGCGGTAGAGGAACTGGACTTTACTGAGTAGAGAAAAGATGTTTCATTGTGTTCACCTCTCCCTCTCCTGTCCTCTGCTGCAGGTCGGCTCTACGCCATGCAGACCGGCATGAAGCTGGACAGCAAAACACCAGAGTGCCGAAAGTTCCTGGTCAGACTGATGGACCAGCTGGAGACGGTAAGTTAGACCTGCTTTAGTCCTGTTTCTCCTGGGATGAGATCCAATTGTACCTGGTAGAGGTGTGCGATGAGGAGAAAATCACACCATCACAGTAATAGTATACCTGTAATAGGGCTGTCGATCGATTCAAATATTTAATCACGTGATTGTCCATAGTTAATTATAGATTAATCAAAATTAATCGCACATTTTTTATGTATTCAAAATGCACCTTAAAGGAATATTTGTCAAGTATTTAATCCTCTTATCAACATGGGAGTAGACAAATCTGCTGCTTTATGTAAATGTATGTATATATTTATTATTGTAAATCAATTACCAACACAAAACAATGACAGATATTGTCCAGAAACCCTCACAGGTTCTGCACTTAGCATAAAACAATATGACACCAGTATCTTTAAAACTGAGCCTGCTGCAACCTCTGAAATATCGATTGCGTTAATGTGTAATTAGTGGCGTTAAAACGAACGTTAACGTGTTATTGTTGCGTTAACTTTAACAGACCTAACCTGTACATATTGTCGTTTTTATTGGAACTGTTGTCAGGTGTCAATGTGTATTTGATCTTATTTGGAACTACTTTCACTGAACTCAATAACTACAATGTCAGCATCTAACCATCAACGGTCCTGACTGATCAAAATACCTGTAGAAGATACACCTGACAACTTGTAATACCACTGCTGAGAAAATCACTTGGTACTCTCCTTTTAAGTAAAGCCCTGTTTCCACCGAGGGAACTTTCCCCCGGAACTAGGAACCTTTTGAGGAACTCATTGCGTTTGGACTGCAGAGACCAGGGTCTAAATTAAGACCAGGGTCTAAATTAAGACCAGGGTCTAAATTAAGTTCTGGGGACATTTTTTTCCCTCAAGTACTTTCTGAAAGTACCAGAACTTACGGGGTGGAGTTTGCAGGGATGACCGTTGCTGATTGGTCAAACACACACACACAGCGGCGCTGCATCAACTGTACCGCTTCATCATAAGACAAGGAAGATTTAGGACCATTTTATGACGAGAGGAGAGCATCTCTCTTGTTTGAAACTTTAAAAGTAAAGTTCGACTCATTGCTCGTGCTCCCGACTAAAAGTTCCGGGAACTTTCTTGGTGGAAACCCAGCTTAAAATGTTAAATACTAAAGTTTCAGCTTTGTTTCAAATATCAAATATTGCAAATTCATTCTACATCACCTGCAGAAAGTGGGCCTGACAGAACAAGTTTGGGAACCATTGACTGTAAAATGGCCTCATTGTGTCCAGTTAGGATGCCGGTAGATTCAAGGTTTTGTGCTGTCGTATTAAAAGTGAGTTTGATAAATTGTCCAGCTCTTTGAACAGACTATTAGAATAAGTATGAAGAGAAGTGTGGGACAGAAAGTGGCTGTAGGGTCGGTGAGAATCTCATTTCATGTTGGTTCATACAGAGTGTCAGGTGGCGTATTATAAACTGCTTCATGAAGACTAATGTCCGACTGTAGAGCGGCACGGATCAGCTGACGGCCTTATTACTGCTATCAGCATACATCAGTGGAGTGACCAGAGGTGTTTTTAAATGGACGGGTCTGTAATGTCGCCTCTACCACTGAACCACATGGATGAATGGCTCTATTCTTCCTAGAGCTCTACTGCCGGGCTCTACTGTAATCTATACACTCGCACTAAAAGGCCGGACATTTGTTGGTCGGTGGGTCTTCTCAGAGGTTTGAGGTTTCCTTCCTCAGAGACTTCGACCGCCAGCAGCAGCTCAGAGGGGATCAGTACGCCCCCTACAGGTCGGATTTACAATAGAACATGAAGGCAACTCAAACAGGGACTCTGAATGATGGTTTGTTACCAGACAAACGACAAGTTTCAGATTATTCCAATGATCTCTGACACTGTGCTGCATGTTGATTTCTAACCTGCTGTGGAGAGATAAGATGGAAGGTTATAACAGTGGCCGTGTTTCCACTCATATTATACACATTTTAAAGTGTCTCGTTAGAAAAGGTCTGTGGAAAAATCCAAATTCAATCAAATTTGAGGTGTTTTTTGTGAAAATAGAGTTGATGCTTTGTCTCCGGACGCCATGAAACACGGCCAATACAAGTTGAAATGAAAGAACAATTAAAACTTGTCCAATTGAAACTAATTCCTGAAGACCTCTCTCCAGCTTTCTCTCTATAGATGATCAAGAAGTAGGGATGCACTGATACCGATACCAGTATCGGGTATCTGGTACGATACTGTGCTCATGTACTCGTAGTCGCAAAGCGGCTCCGATACAACGGCACCGATACCACTTTATGGCAGCGTGACGTTAACCATCTTTCAGGTCCTATCGCACGCGCTCACTCTGGGGCCGGGATCCCACCTCAGCCGGCGCACGTCGGCCCTCACTTTCATTGCGCCACGGGGTTGCGTCTCTTTCACAACAGCACACATACTGTCATGACTGATCTAAAACTCAGTGTGACAAAAAGCTTTCTGGAAGATTAGACAGGCGCTTTTCTTTCAAATGACTCCGTATGAAATAAAACAGTTAACAGTCAGTTTGCAGACATTTTTCCTCCATCCTTACCAGTGCATGTTGGGTTAAAGCTTGGAGTCCCAGAGCTGTGGGGAGGCCTGAGCTCTCATTTGACACACATTTACGTAACGTAGGCTGCTTGTCAACAGGGGCCAAACTAATTAGATTTAATAGAGTTGTTATGATGAAGAGGAAGGGAGGAGGAGGAGGAGGAGGAGGAGGGGAGGTGAGACGAGATGAGATGAGATGAGATGAGAGGAGGTGAACGGCTCCGAGTGTCCCAGTGGGGGTCAAACAAATGAGTCTTTTATCAAGAGACTGGTGACGGAGCTGCAACCAAGTCATTTTCATCGTTGACAAATATGTGAAAGGATATCTTTTGTTTCATCTTGTAGAGTCATTTCTGAGCTCCAGCATGTTTCATATTTTGAGTGAAGAAACGTTGCTCCATGTGGTCAGACTTTAACAGACGGGTGACACGGTGGCCAGAGAGGCGTTCAGACGGAGGAGGTGAACGAGAGCAGGTGGAGGTTTTTATGGAAGGGACGAGGAGACCTGAGGCGGGGTGGGGGGGAGAGGAGAGTGGTTGAGGAGGTGGGAAGTCCCGCAGCGATGCCGGACTCGCTTTATGATCACTAAGAGCCAATTAAAGGAAGCAGAGGACGACACAGAGGTTTTACTGAAGCTCCGGGGATCTTCATTACTGTCACACACTCAGGATGTCAACAGGACGCACATCCGCTGCTTTCATCTGTGCGTGCGTGCGTGCGTTTGTGCGTGCGCGTGTGCTCTCTTAATCCCACTAACATGTATTTTTCATGTCTAATGAATGTTACACTTATTTAGGTTAGGTTTATGTTATTAACGGAGTCTGTTCATATATTATTATACTGTATATCTGCAGGCCTTTCAAAGATTGTAGTTTTTAATTAACTGATAAAATATGAACAAGATGTACATTTTATTATATACATATATATATATACAGTTTATATATATTTTACAGTATTTATATATTTACAAGAGGGTACATTTATATGCATGTGACATTTTTCAATCATGGCAGCTTTAATAAATCTTGCCTACACTCTTGCCCACACAGTTTCCAGTTTATTAGGTACACCTCCCTAATGCCAGGTTCACACTACACAGGAATCAAGCTGATTTTGGTCCTGATTCCTGACAATCGTCAGCAACAGGGGTGTACCGATACGTTTTTACAACGATACGATATGTATCAATTTCCCTGGTTCCGACAACTTGCCGAGCAACTATCGATGTAGTTGGATCGTAGGAATGTAAATCAATGGATGTAGTAGATGAATCGTTACACCCCTAGTCAGCAAAGCCCTGATTGTTCTGGTAGTCCTAAAGATGATCTTTCCAGATGTTCCTGTGGTGTGAGGTATGTTAAGAGTGTTTGTTACATCCCCGATCGGCTGAAGTCCGTCCTGGCTACACCCATTTCAAATCATAAATATTAAACATGTTCAATATTTCCGATGGGATAACCCGTTGTGTGAGGGGAACCCCGAGGACAGCTGATGACGCAGTCACGTGGGAAAGAACGACAGCCGATAGAGAACCGAGCTGACTGAAGAAGGAAGGACAACCACCGCCGTCGCCATGAGCTAACGCTAAACGTGAAGCATAAAGCAGTAGTGAGATGGAGCTCAGAGATGGAGGAGCAACTTGTTGATTATTTATTTAACGTGTCTCCATGACGACATCCATCCATCCATCTTTCGTAAATTTTCAGAACAAAGTAAAAACTACCTTCACTAATTCTTCCTGCCCGTCGTCCGCTATGTTTGTTTACTCTAAAGTCACGTTTCACCGCCAGAAATTTAGAGAGATTTCTGTTTTTTGTAGTGAGGACTCTTGTTGTTGATGAATGAATCTGTTAGTGTGTGGTGTTCTGGCTGTTTTGGCCAAATCGTTGCTCTCCACACACTACAGGAACTAAACTGTTCATTGAACACAACCTGTCGTTGTGTGGGCTCTCTCACATTTTACACTTCTGTTATGATCTGAAAAGTCTTTGAGTGTGGGCCAGCCTTGGGCTTCCTGCACACATCCAGCAGCCGTCCACCACAGGTAAAAGCCTTATTATTTATTCAGGACACGTTTATTGTCCCGATGGAGACCTGCTGTAAAACATTTTATCTTCCTCTTAGTTTTCCTCGTTGCATCTCTCTGAAACACGGGGATACCCTGAGGTTATTTTTTCTGTCCGGTGCACGTCTTTATGAACTGTTGCCGGTTAGTTGTGACTCATTTCTGCAGAGTGAGCGGTACAGTCGGTACACAGACTCCAGCAGCTCTCTCCCTGATGACCTGGCTCGTACATGTTGGACTCATTAATTCTATTTTCCACCGTCGTCGCCGGCTCAACTCTCTGAGGCTTCGCCCTCACTGGGACGGTGGAAAAAATGTTTTTTTTTTACTTGTGTAAAAGGTGGAGGGGTGGGAAACCTCCAGCAGCTACCAGTCACACGCTGCTAAACTTAGAGGTATAAAACAAATACATTTACATGATCTTCTAATGAGTGTTTGTAAAGATGCACTCTTTCTCTGCTGTTAATCTAACGCACACCGTGTCCTGATTGTCTTCATCAAGCAGCCCAGCTGTTAATACCAGCGGGCACCGACGGCGTCTAGCTGTCAGACACTTGCAGTCGTGATTCATACCGTTAATTATTCAATAGCACCTGCTACGTTCTCTTCTGTTCCACTTCTCTTTTCTACATTTTTTTTTTTTTATTTGGCTTGTTCACGTCAAACCTGTGACAGGGCTTTGTAGCGTTGAGCTCATCTCTCCTCCCCTGTGATTGGTTGGTTCAAGTTAAAAATCACTCCGATCTGTCCAGGAGAATGTGAGCCTCGGGGTGTTTTCCACACTGATGCTTCCACATAAAGACAGTTAGTCATTTGCAGTCTAATTTGGGCTGATCGCTGCACCTTTTACACATCTAGTGGTTCAACCAAACCGTGCAGATGCAAACTGTTTATGTTGTCTCCCAGTAAACCTTGATGTGTGTGATTTTTATCAATTCATTTTGCATTCGAAAATATGAGAGAAGCTCAATAATGAGCGCTGTGTACCTCCAAAGTTCAGACACTGATCTGTCGGATCTTGACGGACCAGGGACGGCGTGTCAGTATACGCTCGTTACATGCATAGTGTCCTTTCATAATAAGCTTTTGTTTTCACAGGAAGTTTTGGTTCCACATTTCACACATCAATCTATTCTGGAAATTGATTTTTTAATGCCAGAATCAATATATCTGCTTCATCTGAGTCTATGTGGAGGTAGAAGTTACCGCTTTTATTGTTGTAGTCTGAGTAACGTGACGTCATATCCGTTCCGTATCCGTCAACCAAAACAAACCGCAGCGAGCCGAAATGAGAAAGCAGAAAACGTCGGAGGGTCAGCGTGGTTACGACCTGCACCATCACATGTTAAATGACTGATATATTTGACTTCAGGACATCTCTGACTACATACATGCTGAAAATCAAACATTTTTATTGGATTATTTTAGATATTTTCCAAAGTAAAAGTCCCTAGAAGTGTATGATTCAACTTTTCCCCATGGTGTAGTGTTAAAAAAAAGTTAACAAAAATCACAATAAATCGTAATACTTTAATTTCAATACATATCAAATCGGCATCAAAGAATGGTGATAGTTTGGAATCAGGAGATAGATGAATCGTGCCAGACCTACTATCTACAAACTGTGACGGTTCGGTTGCAGCTCTAATGGAAAGACTTGACTAAAATTCTTCTAAAGTTTAGTTACCAGTTAAATACGAACCTACTGTAGGAGTGAGAATGAGAGATTCTTTCTATTCCCTGACCAGTTGTCCTTCCTTCATCCTGCTCTCAGCCCAGTGCTCTTACATTCCTCTACACACTCACACACACAGATTGATGAAGCCGGTGAACAGTGTGTCTATTCAGGCTGGTCAGGGTCCACCTGCTGGAGGGAACCAGTGTGTTTGCTTTTAGTGGTTTTACTAGAAACCTGAAGCCCTGACGGACGCTGTAATGGAGAGAGAGAGAGAAACAGAGAGAGAGAAACAGAGATGGTGTCTAATGGAAGAGAGGAGTTACAGGTTGAGAAAATCCATGATAAAGGCAAAAGGAGTGCGATGGAGTCACTAGATGGTGTCCTCTGAAGCGAGGACGTGTTCACTCAAGTTAAAGTGTTTGACTCAGATGTTTTTCTTAATGCTCTAAATCAAAAGTTTTCTGTTAAGCCACACGTCCAGATGTCTGGTTTCACCACCTTATTGAAGACACGTCTGACAGCTCACAGGTTTACAAAAGCTAGATTCCTAAACAGATACTAGTAATAGAGAGCTGCAGGGATTGCCCAGCACTGCCCTGGTTCCCCTCCACTAAAAGCCAACGGGATTATTGCAAAACAAACACACGTTCATGATAAATGAAGAAAGGAGGTTAGACGTGTTTAACCGCTTCACGAGGAGTAGTCGGCCTGTACTCAAACAAACCGTTGTCTGATATCTTACGGAAAGTTATTCCTCATTTTTCATCTACGAATGGCGCGCACGCTACGAGCACGCACAGAGGCGTTATTCGTTGCAGTATGCTCCAAAACCCCCAGGAGGCGTCGACACAAAATATTCTGTGGATAAGCAAGAAGTCAACGAGCGACACCGGAAATGAAAGTAGGTTGCCTGGCAACAGTAGTAAACACTAAACACCAACGTACATACCGGCAAGCGTTGCATTTGTGTGCTGTAATTATTACTGGTCTAACAATAATTCTAGTTCTTTAAATGCTGTTTTCATGAAACAGGACAAGATACGACCTCAGTTCAATCTCACTCTCATCGTTTACATCTTCCAAAGCAGTGACTCACTGTTCATACACTTTGTAAAGAGAGAGCACGGCTCATCGTGACGTGTCGACCCCTGATCATAGTGTCACTGTGCTGCTTGTTGTCGGAGTAAAGTGATGGAAGTGAATGGAGCTGAGAGAGAGAAAGCTTTATTTATAGTGTTTGTGTTCATGTCCTTGGAGGCTGAGCTCTCAACGCTGCACACTTCACAGTAATTCATTTTAAAAAGGTATTTAATTAATGTCAGTTATGATGTGTTTACCCTCCGGTGAGTATTCTGCATGTTCGACCTTTCACAATAAAAGCCTGAGCCAATCACAGCGTCTCAGAGAGGTCCCCGCGGGGTTCTGCTTTGTAGACTTCTTTATCAGTGGATTAATTGATGCTGATTAGTTCCTGTTTGAGTATAACTGTGTGTGTGTGTGTGTGTGTGTGTGTGTGTGTGTGTGTGTGTGTTGTGCAGATGAAGAAGGAGCTGGGTGACAACGACTCCATCAATCAGGAGGTGGTCGGGAACGCCCACATCGAAAACTACGCCTTAAAGATGTTCCTCTACGCCGACACCGAGGACCGACAGGGACGCTTCCACAAGTAAGAACCAGCTGCTCCTCAAACTCTGAGGACGACTTCTCAGAGTTTACTGTGGTTCCTAAAATTAAATAAGAAAACATGAAAAATACTTTCAATACCTCTCCTCTACTTGTTTCCTCTCCTCTACTTGTTTCCTCCTCTCCTCTTGTTTCCTCCTCTCCTCTCTTCTCCTCTCCTCTTGTTTCCTCTTGTTTCCTCCTCTCCTCTCCTCTCCTCTCATCTCTGCTTAATGTTTCTTCTCCGTGTTTCCTCTCCTCTCCTCTCCTCTCCTCTTGTTTCCTCCTCTCCAATCCTCTCCTCTCCTCTCCTCTCCTCTCCT
>CAKAOH010002161.1:0-26548 GCA_916701665.1 Sebastiscus tertius
GACTTCAGATTCCAGACTGACAAGCAGCTGCTGGCTAACCATCCGGACATAGAGGTGATTGACAAACAGCAGAAGAGGGCAGTGGTGATAGATATGGCGATACCAGCTGACAGAAACATCAGGAAGAAGGAACATAAAAAGGTTGAGAAGATTTAAGGGTTGAAAGAACAGCTGGAACAAATGTGGAAGGTCAAAGCCGACGTGGTCCCCGTGGTAGTAGAAGCACTCGGGGCTGTGACCCCCAAACTGGGAAAGTGGCTCCAGCAGATTCCAGGAACGACATGGATCAAACATTTGGAGCTATGTTTTAGTTGTCAAAAATACATTCGTCCTCATAATTATTTCGTACCTATATTTCAGATACAGTGCCTGTTGGTTATATTGCCCGGCTCGATCTGCTCTGTGCAGAGCGCCACGGCTCCATCAAAAATAGACTAGTGGAGCAGAGCGGAGAGCCGCTTCTGAAATGCACTACGGATCGTCTGGTGGAATCTCAAGCATTGTCTGGAGTGGAAGCACCCGGTAAGAATATCGATCATGATTCCACCTGCAGCTGATGTCATCTCAGGCATGCTTTATTGATATATTATCTCTGCTTTCTTTCCTATTTTATTTGTATTTCTCCTCTCTCCCCTCACATTGTGCTGCTTATTTCCTGTCAGCAGAGGCTAATTCATATCAAATATGGACTACCACTGCTATTGATTGGCTTCATGTCTCCCAACTTTCTTTAGAAAAAAAGGATAATGATAAAAGGATTCATGGGACCGGACGCAATTGCATATTCAGCGTATAGGGCGGGCCAGCACAGTCCATAATTTTGCCCTCCAAACAATCGTGCTGTCAAGTGGCAGTGCAGAACTCCTCTGTTCTGTTTCACCAGACAAACTGAGCAACGGAGGAGGATATGCATTGTATTTAAATTAATAATTAAATTAAGACTGTTGTTCTCCTTTATGTTGTCTGGACTGAGCATTTGTAGAAATCCAATTGGAATCACATATCATCAAAAAATAGATCTGAGCTGGCCTTATTTCTCCACACTATGTGATCCAACCCTTACAAACACATCTATACTATTCAAATGCACGTCTTTTTTGCCCAAAATGTGACAATAAGACTGTAAATAAGCAGAACTTTTCCTCAGTGACCTAAATGACTGCAGAAGTTTTAGTCCACAGCACAAACACCATGACTTGACTTTCTAAGAAACAATACAATCTTCAAGGGAAGCACAACATCATTTTCTGCTGTGCAGTTCCACAACAAACCCCCAAATAGAGTGGAACCGCACAGCTCAGTAACACAGAACAATTTGTTTTATACAGGCCCACATAAGCCCCGAGCTTCCTGTTTTCACAGCTGAATAGAGTGGCATGGCAAGCCGTAATGTGTCAGAGCCAGCCATGTCATTCAAGAACAAAAAAACACGAGTAATGAAAGCCAAAATGACAGCAAAGCAGCAACTCTCTCCTGGAGCCAAAAGGGAAAATGACACCAGGGCTGTGGCCCGCGTGCTGTGACACATGTTGTGTCACTGGCTGTGAAATTACTTCATCCCTCTGTTTTGCCTGAGGAGGACAGGCGACCCGAGTGGAGAACTGGACTCCTTTGAAGGCTGAGAGCTGTGATTTAGTGCTGAACTTTAAAAGGACTGCTGCTTTCCTAGGCACTGGGCATTGGTGGTAATAAGGAGGATATGAGGGAGCATTGGAGTAAGGATATGGGGGAGCAGAGGGCACTGTCTGGGCACTGGCCCCCCTGTGCTCCTTGTTATTTGAGACAGTGGGAATGCTGTGAAATAGCCTATCTCATTACAGCTAAGCCTCTCTGGAACAGGTACGCTCCCAATGGACACTAGAGATAAAAGGCTGTCTCTGTGATTCCTCCACTCCCCGACTGAGCCGAGGATCCAAAGTAAATCACATCTATTCACTTTGATTTTAGATTGTAAGGAATATTAGTACAGTTTATGTATATGATATGCCACAAACATATTCATGCATCATTTTGTAATACATTAAAAGCTCAGTCAACAACAGTGGAATGTTGTGATTATGCTCAGCAGTGTCTTACAACATAACCAGGGTGTTTCATGACTGGAAATTATATGCGCATATATTCAAATTTAGTACTACATTTAATTTTATTAGTGGCATGTTTTAAGATGTGGAGTTGAACACTTGTGCATCTCTTTAAAAAAGTTGCTCTGAAAATGTCTATGTCAAAAAGCTGCCATAAAATTATATTGATACTATTGTCCACATTCAGTGAATTAAATCTTTTTTAACCAACTTCATTTCCGATCATAACGATCAAATATTCATTAATTTTCAGAATTGTATCCCTTTAAATTACAGTTTTTATGAAAACAAACATAAAAAAAATATTATTTTCTGTCTAGTAAATGCTAGGGGAAATTTGTTTTTCACAGTCTGTGATATGTCACTGATTAGCAACAACATTAATTCTGATGTCAAAAAAATCTCCCACTTGTTACCTTAGAGGATAAAAAATGTCCTCCTCCTAAAACTACTATAAAAAAAATCATATATATTAATATTATTTTTCACTTTCACTGAGTTACATTTTTTTAACCAACATCAGTCCTGATCATAACGACCAAATAATCATTCAATTTCAGAATGTTAACCCCTTAATTATCAGTTTGTTTACCTAATGCCACTTTTGTTTTTTATGAAGGAAAAAATCCCACAAACATTGAATTATTTTCTGTCTACTAAATGATTTAGTGGGGTATTTTTCACAGTCTGGGACATGTCAACGATTAGCAACAACACTGATTTGCATGCATTGCAACAAACCCTGCAGTGCTCCATAATACAGCAGCAATGCCCCCTGTGGAAAACAGGAAAATAGCATGGATTTGCCCCATAGGGCAAACGGGAGAAAATGGCACACTGTGGTGGGAAATAGTAAAAACTACAATTTTGAAGCTCCAGATTGAAAGCCTGATATAAGAGAAGGTATGATTTTATGCTGTAATGGGCGTGGGATCCAACATTGTGGTTTTAATGGGGACATTTTTGTCCTTAAAGGAACAATATGTAGCACTGACAACTAGCATTTTACAATGGGTAACACTAGTCTAAATTCTAAACATTGGAGCCATGGCATGTCCGCTCCTCTGGTGTGACTGATAGCAGTTAGCGTGTGTTAGTATCACAGCGTTAGCCTCTGGCCACCAGCAGTAGTCCGAATCACTTCACCGTCTGTGTGTCTCAAGTACTCGCTGCCTTGATGACCCGGCTGCACACGGACCACAGAGAGATGAGCCGAGTCTTTTCAGGTCGGGTAGAATCTTAACATTATGTCATCTCTGTTGATCCAGTTCGTTTGCTTGCTTCCATGGCTGTTTAGTATTTGCATGCCAATTTGTTTCATATGTAGCAACGGGCTGTCAAAATGGGCAGTGGACGGGATCACACCGGCCAAAAGAAAAACAGACGTTTTGGACCGGAATGGAAATTTCAAAGAAGATCATACTGGCTGTGGCATTGTTGTTGGAGAAGCCAGAATTTCAGTTCAGCATGTTTCCTTAATCTCCCATGACATACCATGGTCTGAGTGTCTGTATTTTGGCTACACACTTTGTTATAGACTTATTATAGGGACATTTATGCCACATGCATCAACACAGACAAAATAATCTTAACATTATAAAGCCAAAAATATCCCTAGTGATGCATAAGGGTTAAGTTCAGTTAGAGAGGTGTTATCCTGCTTGATGATGTTTTATCTCTTTCCAGTGGATGCTGTGAGAGGTTTTGCTCTGGTGTTCACAGACAGATGATGAGTCATGTCGAGATGGTTACACACTAGTTGCAAAAACTTGCAAAGAGTTTTGCAAATTGTGGGGTACCACCTAGACATGACCCAGATTACGCTGTCTGTTTCTGGTGTTGTCCAGGGTCCTCACTGTCTCACTGATTTTGTATTCCCTACAGCTGTCACGTGTGATGCCACGATGCACAAATGTGAACATCAGACTAAAATCAATTGAGAATATCCCAGTTGATGGATGTAAAATAATGCCTGGATCAGTTGTGATTAAGGTTGGATATGATCAGTACATGCAATCGGTATCTTGCTGCATATGTGGATCTTAATATTCATCATGAAGTGTCACAATCGCTGTCCAATGTGCTGATGGGACCCCAGGGCTCATGGACGGAGGAGATGTCTTGCCGCCCATCAGTCAAACTGACCGGTAGGATTAGTTGCTACTCAGATGGGATGCTGATGATTTGCCTTCACAAACATCTATGTTTTTTGCACCAGTTTGCAGGTTTTCTGTTTCTCTTGGTCATCTCTATGCTGCAGGTCTCTCTCCCACTTGTACTGATTTGAATTTGCAATTGAAGATTTAAACTGTAAAACTTTTTTTTTTTTTCACATCAATATTTCTTATTAATACACTCAGTAACTTCACACTACTTAGTTTTAATGTGAACCTTTGGTCTGAGCTCATATTGTGTTGATTTGCTGGAAGTAAGACATTGCTGTGTGTGTGTGTGTTAATGTGTGTCTCTTGTCACCTGTGTTAAAGCTGCAGAGGGTAGAAATGGAGCAAATGTGATATCACTATACATGAGACAGGTAATCTGAAATAAAATCATGTTCCGCGGTGTCCTCTGGTGCTCCTAATGATAGTATTTCACAGACCGGAGGAAAACAAGCAGTCAGAGCTGCCATCCAGCTGCCATCTATGAGAGCCAGCTGTCAATCACTCAGGAACTCCAATCAAACGGTCAAACTAGGCAGCGCTGATCAAATATGAATCAATATTCTGTTACTGTAATGCTCATTTCTCTCCTCAAATGTTTTCAGAAACATCTTGTAGTGTGCTGTTTAGCTGTAAAATGAGAGAGTTTGTGACCCGGCAGCCATGTTGAGACCTGTTAAGGAAATATCAAGCACCGCCCACCAATAGAAACGCTCTCTCTGAAATGACCTATGAAAACAGAGCCATGAGGAGAAGCAGAAGTCTAGTTATCTCTCAGAACACTTAAATTACAATATGCTGAAAGGTTATTGAGGCATTTTTGCCCAATGATGCCAAAAACATTCTGCCTACTGCAGGTTTAAGGTCTGTCATATTTCCAGCAGGCTATTACTAGAAATGTGTCCCTGCATTACTCTGATGTCTCTTCTTTGGGGGGTAATATATGTGACGGTAGGGGACCCATAAAAAAATGTAGCCAAGGGGCCCATTACTGTAATCTCAATTTAATCACCCACTGCGTGGAAGGGGTGGACATGAATTCATTCCGAATTTAAAGCAGTTGCTTGGAAGTAGTGAGGAAGTCTTTGTTCAGTTGTGAAATACATGACTAAAGAACAGCTTTTAGGGCTCCAAACATTTGATCGACGTTGGAATGTCCCTGTTATGTTATCTGTTCTGTGAGTGTCTACGGAATCATTTTAATCTTAGACACCAGACAGACAGCAGAGAACAGCATAAGTACTTTTCACACAGCACATAGCAAAGGTGATCTATGCAACATCGAAAAAACACCAAACATGTGCTGCAAAAAGTTTGACAGTTGAGGCCAAGGTTGTTTCATCACAGCGACTGCACTTTGAGCAACACATCCTCCTACTCTCCAGTCACCCTGACACCTAGTCTACATTTACTGATGACACACAGCAGTTGGCTATAGGTTCTGGGTGACTGGTTCAGAGACTGGTAGCCACTCTGTAAAGATAGCGGCAGAGACGCTCAAGTGTCAGGGAGCTAGAGAGAGGGGGCAAAGGAAAAGAGAGTAACAGCATGAAACGTAGACTTCTTTGGCTGAGGAATCTTGATGAGTTGTGTTCGGCTGTTTAATAGTGGAAGGGCCCTGCTTCTGAAACCCACAGCAGGGCCAAGATGAACACCCATGGGCCTCGCCAGCTTTAGTCTGCATCCTTACAGTCCAAATGTCACAAACACTATGAAACTGCTTGATGCTCGACTACATTAAATCACTGCTATGCTGTGAAATTAAATGCTACGCAGTAAATGCTACAGCACCATTCTATGTTGACTGGAATAAAGGAATAGCTGAATGACTTTGAACAGACTTCTAGATTGACTTTTTAGCCGTATAGCTGGTGGGGCTTAACAGTGGAATTTTCAGTCAGTCTAGTGTGTCCATTTCTTTGTCCATCCATCCAGCACTTTGGCCCAGAGCAAGATAACTCAGACCAGACTGTCATAACATTTGGTTGGATATTCATGGTGATACCTGGCACTGACCTTTCAGCTGGCATCTATTTCCCCCTTGACCAAAACTTTGGGTCATTGTTCGACATTTTTGGGAACACATTTTCTTTCTGAGAGTGATATGAGAAGATGGATATCAATCTCATGTCTGTGTGTTAAGTACGAAGCTTGAGTCAATATGTAGTTAGCTTAGCTTAGCATAAAGACTGGAAGCAAGGGGTAGTACTTCAGCAATATATATATATATATATATATATATATATATATATATATATATATACTATAAAGCAAGGAATCACTGTGTGTGTGTACTCTATGTATGTGTGTCCTTTGCATATCTAGAGAACCGTTCATCCGTTCTACTTCACACTTGGCGGGTCCATTGCTGGGGATCCAAGGACATGCAGTGTCAGAGTTGTTGCAATGTCGGCATGTTCAATATTAATAAACTTTGAATAAACAAGTTATAGCGCTCTGTGCTGCAGCGGGGTGAGGGGATTCAGGGCTCTGCGGACTGAGTCGAACATGTCGTCGTCCACAGCGGGCCTTTACAGGCTGCAGCTCACTGACGGCAGTTCACTTTTGCTGCCAGATGCTGGATATACTAACGTTACAACCAAACTCTTCCTCACTTCCCTGGAGTCAACGAGGAATGAGCGGTTCTGCAAGCAGCACTTCCAGGAGCCAAGCAATCGGCCTGTTGCAAACAGGTACGCGTTCTGAACGGCCACTGCACTATTGAACATTAACTGTATCAATCCTAGATATAGCGGCTAACTGCTACAGGAGGCTCATTCAGAAGGCATAACACTGCTGCCAGCCTGACAGCAGAACAGTGAGGTCTGTCTGATTTGAGTGGAGAGGTATTCTAACCACCCGACAAACATCTCTTCGGTTTTATTACTCTCTCCCCAGAGCTGCTGTAAAACTGCAGAGAATTTATGGCTCAATTGGTATTCTCATATGAACTCGATGTCTTTGGAAAGTTAAGAGAGAGCGATGGTATATCTGTTTTTGAAATGTTTTTAAAGTAAACCATCGTCAGATTTTCCCCCAATTCGATGACATTTGACCGATGTACCCTCGAGTCATAATGCAACCTAATGTGAGATTCCCAAAAAATACAGTATGATCCCTTAGCCGATGTGCATGCCATATGTGGTGTGATTTGGAGAATGTATTGGTGACCAGAAAAAAAATACTAGTGCACAAGCTGAATATATTTACCAAATACCAAAAACAAGCTTGAGATAGGAAAAAAGAGCTACAGCACCACCTATAGCTGGATTTGCAACAGATTCTGAATGGTAGCACATCCAGGGTTTTATAATTTGTAAGACCTACTGGTGAGATAAAGTATTTTCCCAAAAATGATATTGTACAATCAAAGATCATAACCATGCACACATAATGCATAACCTAAGATAAAACTAAAAGGTTCCATCACCATGATGCTTGAACTTTAAATATGAAAAACACTCCAGGTATATCATGTACTAAGTAGTTGAAGCTCCCTCCATGGTCTAGAAAATAGACTTCAAATAACTTCTTCTCAACCTCTTGCTGAGTTCATGAAACCCTATTATGAATAATATAATACTTTATCAAGTCAATTTTTGGGAATACATGCTGTTTTGGAAAGGTGAGAACATTGCACATTGCAGGGCCTTTTACCATTGTGAAATCTCAGCACACAGTGGCGTTTGGCCCAGGCGCCTGCCGTGTTATTGTCTTTCACACAGTGGAGACCGGCTGCCTCACGATCCCTTCGCTGTCATTTCCATCATTTCTCCTATCAGACTCTCTACTTAGCCCATCTTCTCCAGTTGAAAGCCCCTGAGGTGAAGAAGTACACAATCATTTTCACGGTTCTACTCCCTCCATCCTGTGTCATTACTCCTTGTATCGCCCTCCCTCCCTCTGCTGCCAGTCCTCACAGGTAATACTGAGCTGACAGCTTTCATTCCTGCTCCAACGATGATCACAGGAGACAGAGAGGGGGCTGAAGCTCAACCATCGCAGTCATCTCCCCTTTGACTGGCCCGTCATCTCGTCGTGCCGCGACTGCAGCGGGCAGACAGGGAAACCAGGCTGGTGTCAATGCTCACGCATCAACTCCATTCTGGCCTTGGACAATTGGGACATCTCGCTCTCGTCTGTGGTTGTTTGGTTGTCTTGCTGGGAGAGCCATGGCTAAGGACTGTCGTGTAATGTCTCAAAATACCTGCAAAATAAACCTATAACCTCATAATTTTCTTCACCAAATATTGTATGTTTTGGGGGACACATAATTGCTCTATGGGTTGCGTTCTCTGCTAGCATTTTTCCAGTCCAGAAAGTGTCATGTTTTTATAATGAAGCTTTTAGCTCAAATTCAAGGAGGTGATGTTTATAATCCTAATTTCATCATTTTATTGAGGCTCCAGCTCCATGAACCAGGGCTTCATCTTTGCTAAAGGACATTAGTAAGTTATTAAGTAGTATTAGTTTGTTACAGTCTATACCGCTTTTCCCCCTACCACCACTTAGTCTAGTTCCAGATCACTAAATCACAACCCATCTCCAATTTGTTCTGTAAGTAAGAAAAATTGACCGATCAGAGCTTTTTAGGCGGGATTCATAATGGGGACCACTTTTAATGCCTTTGTTCTT
This sequence comes from Sebastiscus tertius, assembly GCA_916701665.1. Taxonomy (NCBI): domain Eukaryota; kingdom Metazoa; phylum Chordata; class Actinopteri; order Perciformes; family Sebastidae; genus Sebastiscus; species Sebastiscus tertius. The sequence goes on from CAKAOH010002161.1 coordinate 8,882, forward strand.
TAACAGTTCCAGTTGAGGGGAGTTTATATTTGTTCATTAAAGTATGAAAGTAAAAAGTGTTCTTTTTTCATTTCAAACAATGTCATCTTTAATAGATAAGATGTCACACATTTCCAGTTGTAAATAAGGCTACTAAAAAATCTTGGCACACCTGTATGTCTTGGACAGGTGCATCTGAGGGGAGTAAGTATCGGTTTTTTATTTACAATTTTGTAGTCCTGCACATTGCTTTCACTAGAATCTGTTTTATTGGATACCATGTGTTGGTCATCCAACCTTGGAGCAATAAGGTTAGATGACCAAAACTTTGAATTCAATTGTCAATAGCTAGTGAAGACAGGATGAGACTCTGGCCTCATTTACAATTAAAGAAGTTAACTTGGTTTAAGTGTAGTGCAGTGGGGACGTCTGAAATTAGTTCAAGAAAGACATCATAAAAGCTTTCATTCTGAACCGTATGAAGCTGTGCTTTGGACGTCTGTAATTGACATTGAAAAGACATCTGAAATGACGTTGTAAAAACGTTTTTGAACCATGTAAGGATGTCACTTGGACGTCATTAGCTAATGTTTAAACAATGTTTAAAAAAGACGTCGCAAAAACATTAATTCTGGCATCTCAGTGGAAGTCTTTTGGATGGTCGACATCTGTGAAAAATGGCAACAAGTATAAAGATAAGATCAACAAAGCTGTACAGGTTGTTCTTTAGAACACTTATTTCAACGTATTTATTTGATGGTTATGAAAAACATTAACTGCTCCAAGCAACCACTACCACAGCTTCCATGTTGACGGGTGGGATGCACACATCACTTGGTACTGTTTGGTTAGGGTGCGAGCAAACAATCCAAGAAATGGGCTAACATGAACATGATGTCGAAAAATGAAGTGAAACAAAATGGCAATTTAGTTTGATTATTCTAACAACAAATTCACACCAGGCATTGACGCAAATAATTAAATTTTTTCTGCGGCAGAGAGGCGTGTTCATGCGTTTCAGGCAGGAAGAAATTCTTTGTAACATAGGTCAACATGTCACAGGAGTCACAAGATCTGTTTACTAATTGGCTGCGGGTACTCTCTTACTTCCCAACTTTTAGTTTGGCCACACTTCGCCGCATAATCAAACGGCCATAGCTTGCTGAGTTTAGGACTTGCTGCTGCAGCTTAGATATTGAGCATGAAAGTTCATTCTTGACCTCAGTATGTGTGAAAAATTAATCTCAAGGTCAATTTAGTAACCTTTTTGGGAGGTTTCAACTGCTTCTCACAGTCTTCATCAGCACATGGAGTTTGCATTTGGTTTGGTTTTAGGTATTTAATCAAGACCACCATATTTCCCTTACCTTAACACATTACTTTGAATTGCCCAAACATAAGATTAATGTGAAAGTTCAATCTTGTGATGACAGTGATGAAGACCGCAAGATGCGATCGAAAGCTCCTGATAATTAGTAAGTGGACCTTTGAGTTCAGGTTATTCTTTTAGATCACTGTTTCCAATGTCAAAAATGAATTTCTGTGTTCAAATTGAATTGAAAAGACTAACTCAGAGACCTGATCTGGCCTCCTGAGAGACATAAAGTAAGAGAAAAAACGTTGGCAATAGGGAATTAGTTGTGCATTCCAGTCCCTGTTCCGAACACACACGGCCCCGTGTCTCAGTCTCATCGAACGAACAAATCGAGCGAAAACAAACCCTTCAACTGAGCCTGCACCACTTCCTTCTTCTTCTACTAAACCTCTAAATCCTTCAATAATAAAAACAGAGCTGCGAGGCACATGTCGTCCTCACAGCCCTGCTTCGCTCTGAGCCTCTCCCAAACATCACAATTCCTGAAGTGAATCTCTGCTTTGTTCAAAAGACAGCCTCATTTCAGTCCAGCTCACTCCAAAACTTGAAAGTAATTTAGTCCCGGGGAGTTTTTGAAACATTTATGTGGGCTGGGCCATGCATATTTCATCAGAGGGCGGTAAAGTTTAAAGTAGGACACACCTACCGCACTGCACACCAATGAGACTTACGGCTCTATTCTTCTCAGACTTTATACAGTGGCCATGGAAAATACTTTCTGATTGACTGGTATGCCTCAAATGTCATTCCTGTCAACACTGTAACCATTACTAAACAACAGTGAGCAAGGTTTACTAACCTGCAGGTAACAATAGCAAAAATAGATTTGTTTTGGTTGTGGTTGTATATACTGTATGTAATATATTGTGTTATTAGATTGCTGCTAGACTGCCCCGTTTATACAGGTGCATGCCTCCCTTTGTGTGCGGTAAGCGGGAACAAACAGTTTTTGACTGCAGTGAAAATGTTGTTTTTGAAAGGCTAAACGCCAACAAAAATGGATTAAGGCAGAATATTTCATTTTAAGAAATAATTACATCTATCTTTTTTCAAAAAACTTTGACTTTTTTGGACGCTCTGGAGCGCAACTCAAACCGCATCCTGTCTGAAAGGGCCATAAGCCATCGATGGACATGATGCTTCAACCTAATTATTGTATTATTTTAATGACATTTATATATCGATCACATGACAATCAATTTGTTGTATATAAGGAAACCTGAAACAACCTCCGAAAGATAGCCGAAAACATTGAATAAAACGCGGTGTACATGATGGACTTGCATGATTGCATTGAAGCTCACACTGGTCTGCACCTCGCTGTGTGTGTCTCAAAGTATGAAACATGCTGATGTTTAGCAGGTATACTGTAGACCATGTTCACCATCATAGTTTAGAATGAATATTTTTGCAGGTTATAAACTGAAAGTTTTGGACAAATTAAAACTTCTATCTGAAAATGGCTCCAGGGCAAAAGTCAAAGGGTCGCCAGAGTTATTACAATCCATCCTGAGGGGAACACAAATGTCGGAACCAATCCATCCTATAGTTTGTGTGAAATGTCAGTTTAGACCAAACCCACGTCTGGCCTGCAGGACAAGTTCATATATCTCTGCATATCTTTTTTTTTTATTATTTTATAGATTATATTAATGTTAAATGTATTTCCTGAGTGCTTATTTTTCATTTCATACAAATCATTTTCCATTGAAAATATATGTTTTTCCACATTCAGATCTTAGTGGCCTATATTAAACTGTGCAACTTATCAATATAAACATGTTCGCTAGGTAGGACCTAGCCAGGCCACTATAGTGAGGTGAATAATATCACCTGAAGCAATATTACTGCATGTAAAATATTAATTTCTCCACTGTTAATTTTCTTAAATGATTTTTCCACTTCAGAAACAAGGCTTGAACAAGTGACTTGAGAGCTTGGCATGAACACAAGACAATCTGACAAAAGCTTGACTGAGGGAGACTGAGGCTGAAATAGAAATCTGGACTGGCTTGATCTTGTAGGTGATTGTTTGCAGGTGATCACTCAAGCAGGGATCAGGTCCTGAAAGACACACCCATGAATAGCAAGCCTGTGACAAATGCAAGTGAATCCCCTCCTTAGTTTTAGCTTAGAAGCATAAAGCTGGTACTGATGACAGCTGTCCACTTCATCTGTATTAAGGAAGGGTGAAAGTATCTTAACTCCGTCTGTGTGTGTCTGTACTGTACGTGATGTGTGTTAGTTGAGAAGCTTATGTCATCGTGAGCTGCTCCGTATTGTATTATCTTCTCTGTGCGCCTGTGTGTGTGGCTGTGTGTTCAGATTGGTGTGATGTTGATTCATGTGTGATCTCATATCTGAGGCTGCTGTCCACAGCAGGAGCAGCACACAGTCTCCGTAAGAGTGTGTATGCAAATGTGTGTGTTCTTCGTCTCTGGGAGGGCGAGAGGGAAGGTGGATGGGTCCAACGACATTTTCACGTTACAATCAGCTGTTCGTTCATGTCCTGTTTTCACAAAGTTAAACGTTGTTTTACAAACATAGTAATTGTAATCCCAACCATGTAGTTTTTTTTTTTTTCCTAAACCTAACTAAGTGGCTTTGTTGCCTAATCCTTAAGTGACGCCAAGGGTAACTATAGTGGTTTGATGCCAAAACCTAAAGTGGCGCCAAGGGTTGTGACAAAGTGGTCGTAAGTGATGAGTTGGGATGAGAAAATGTTTGTCTGTTTCAATACAAATAACCAACTAAATGCACAGAAACAACAACTGTGAACAGTCAAATTTCAAAACATTAACTCAACACATTACACACCCCTAGAATTATAAAAAAAAATGTATTATCTTTCTTTCTTATGATTTTGGGCAATATGAATAAAATGTATTTGTCTTGACGACATATTTTAATTAGTCATTTGCTTGGGGTTCATGGCGCAGCGGGCTTTCAAGTAACTCCAACTTATCTATAGCAATATTAGACGGTCAGAGCAACTGTTCTGGAAGTCAGATGATGTAGTATGAAGGGCGTTAAGGTATGTGTAGGGAGGAGGTGGTGGGTGGATGGATGGGTCAAACAAACACAGGACTTTCACTCAAGAGGCTGTGTAAAAACACATGTCAACAGTGATATATTTTAAGTACGCTGTGTAAAGTATTTAACTTGTATGTAACGTGAAGGTACACAACAAACGTTACTTAACCCAAACCTCGATCTAAGTTACTAAACCTAACCAAGTAGTTTTGTTGTGACGCCAAGTAGCAGTAGTAGTGTACAGTGGGTTTTTAGAGCTGTCACGCTGGAAACAGCTGCCTGCTGTTGAATCCAGGTTGCAGATGGGGGCTTAGACTAAACCAATACAAACTATGTTCAGTAAATCCAAAACGGTGAACTAAATGAGGCTACAAATGCTCTGTAGAGCTGGTGATAGAGCTAGTTTGTGATCTCTTTTGTAGCTTAAGTTGTTTATATACATATTAGCAAAGAGATCAGACTGATTGTAGTGAGATGACTGAATTTGAAAAGGACATATGGGTTCATTGTACAGTACATGTCACTGCAAACTGAGCAAACTGAGTGTCCTCTTTTAAAATAATTCCTCCAGCTGGTACATGGCCACCCAGTGAGTGCACCCATGGCGATCAAATACAGGCTCTGCCAATGTCTCAGGAACATCAGAGGGAGGGTGTGTGTGTTTGTGTCTCCAGCATCTCTGATTTAAGCCTGCTGTAGGTGAACAGAAACAGCTCTTTGGTAAAGCTAGTTTGATGTGTCAGGCTTGTTTTATACTGTAGAAGAGAAAGACGACTTGTGTCAGTACTCCCACCTTCACCTTGGCCAAACCATCTGTAATCAAAATATCCCAGGCTGAACCTAAATTAAAGCTGCCTCACCAGCCATTTTACATCCAAAGTAATTGAAACAAATATGATCCATGCCACCCCTCTGGAATTTAAATTTCGCTCCTGTCATCAGCAATCTATTCCACAGTGTGCTTGAAGCTTATGTTCCTATAACTGCCATGAGTTACATGCACTAAATCACTTCCCCTCATTGGAGTCTCACTGGTTGAAGGAAGCTCAATGAATCATCTCCCTCACCTGTCTGCTGTGTGTGACAGAGTGGCAGATGGGAAGTGATTGAGCGTAAACACTGAGGGCTCTGAGGAGGGAGGATGTGATAGCGTCCGGGCTCATCACGCCACTGTCGCCACGGATACACGTTCACAACTTTCACAAGCCTGGAAAAGATGAGTGGATTATAGTTCTTATACGGTGCAACATGGGGACACGATGAGGGTGATTGTAAAATCAAAAAATGGACTCAGGTGTGTAGGCTGGCAGTATTTTATATTTTATATTTTTCTAGGAGCTTAGGCACTCATACTGTGAGCTGACCAGAAGAACAGTAACATTGTCCAGTGAAGATTAATAGAGAAATGGGTATGTCTGTGTTCATTTCTATGTCTGTACTTTTTTGACCTATCAGTGGTTTCACACAATGAACAAGCGCACTACTACTTTCAAACTGATGATGTTTCAAAGTGTGTTAACCAGTAACACCAACACATACTGATGCTTTGTCAGACACCTCGGCATCACTTTTCGGTAGTAAACACGTGCTTGTGAATAAAACAAAAACACTTGCTTAGGTTTAGGCAACAAAGCCAGTTAGGTTTATGAAAAAACAAAAAAAAAAAACATGGTTGGGCTTAAAATGACTACGTTTGAAAAGTCAAAATGTTACTTGACATTGTGTACACGAGACATGAACGATCACCTGATTGTAACTTGAAAGTGAAACACTAATGGCGGCCTCCTGGATGAAAGCCCTGTGTTTTTGGTTCCGTTCACCTCCGCTCTGTGTGTGTCTTTCGCTCTTTAAACTACATCCCCACGGCACTTTCTCTGAGCGTTTACTGTTGCAGCGGATAGATTTACATTTTAGTTAACGGAAAGCCCGGTGTGTTTCATACCGGCGCTAAAGGGAATGAGAATGAGCAGGTAACACATAGCCACATTAGCAAACAAGAGCCTTACAAAATTAAGTTTCATAACTAGGTTCTGGAACAAAGACTATGCCTCAAACACATCCCATTTCCGCACAAATGCATTTAAGCACATCTGAACCATTCACTTCCCTTTGACCTTGGAACCCATTCGTCTGACAATGGATAAGCCTCTGGGGGCAAGGGGCTATATATATCTGGGGTTCCCGTGTAGCCCATCGATATTTGGGCCAAGACTTCCTTTTCCGTGCGCTGCTCATTGTTTACAATCTGACTAGTTACTTGCGATGCAAGACTGGAGTTGGGGACGCGTACGACCATATTGCTTCACAAGTAGCCAGTTTACAAGTGAATTGTAAACAAATAAAAAAATAAATCCATAGATATAAAACAATAGACGTGACACTGGGTCATAATTAATGGGATAACGGTTCACCATCTTACCCGATTATTGTTTACAATCACCCCAAATGGGCAGTAACTGGTTGTCGACCTGTTCAGCACCTAACTGCTTTACCAAAAAGGACCAAAGAGACCAGTGAGGCTGGCACCACTTTCCACCCATCAGTGTAGAGTAGATGAGATACTTTTTTTTTTACATATGGGTCAATTAAAATTACAACAAGTTGGTGAACTAACGCTAGGTAACGGACAAGCTGAGTTATTGCTGATTGCTAGCTCAACAGCATTGATCTGTTAGCTCAACAGATAAGTTATAATCAGCAAATATTGGATTCATGTTAGCTATACTAACTTGTTTTGTTGTCTTGTGTTTTTACAATATGTGACGTACACATAAATATATATATATATATATATATATATATATATATATATATATATATATCTTCCTGCCTTCAACTGACACCGGTTCAACATTGCTCTCCTCCATGCATCCGTCCACGACCCTGATTCCTCCCTTCATGCATCCCTCCAGACCCTTAATCTCTCCCAATCTTGGCTCTCCTCCATCCTCAATATGTGATTAATTATTCTAAACCCATATAATTATTGCCGTGATCTTTGTTAGTGAAAATGGATATGTCAATACAATAAGATGTACAACAGACAGAAGCTGTCGTGACTTGTTCCCTCTACAACATGCAAACAGAACACAATAAAACTGTCTCATTTGTTTATGAAAGATAACAAGCAAATTAAATAGAAGCTATGCGATCCAACTCAGATAGTACTTCAACATGCATGACATTTGCAGAGAGATCTGTAGTTTGAAAATGAACAATCCTAATTTGAGATCTGCTGCACATAATGCCAAATTCACAGCAGACGGCGGCTCGCTTCAATAATTAACATTTTCTGCAGCCGGGAGTTGTGTTCATGTGTTTCAGGCTGGAAGAAATTCTTTGTAACTTACTATAGGTCAACATGTCACAGGAGTCACAGGATCTGTTTACTGACTCACTGCCGCTAAAAGTTAAACTTTTCCCAACTTTTAGTTTGGACGCACTTTACAGTAGAATCAAATAGCTGCAGCTTGTTGAGCTAGAAATGGCCGCCGCAGCTTTTCATAGCCGTAGGCCGCACTCGGTAGATAGATTAGTATTCAGAATTATCGTAAGTTCTCCAAAGAGACATATGAAAATATGAACAGGAAATCGCATGGGTTTGCTGCCTCCTTTGCCCTTTTAGTCATATCTGTGTTGATATGAAAAGCATGTTTACAGCTGTCAGTGACACATTTGTCTCCGTCTGATTCATTTAAACAAAAGAGCACAATTGACATTTCCATTACATGAATCTGTCTACTTGTTTATTCTATTTTAAAGTTGTAATTCTGCTTAAGTCCTTCAGAGATCTCGGGGAAAATATGGTGTCCTCTCGAAGCTCCGCTTACCCCGAATCAGCCCAAATCCCGATTAAACAGCCCGCATTGACTCAAGGAAATGGGATGGATACACTGTCAGGCGCCTGGTTATCAAAGGTGGCCTCCAAAATGTCTACTACCTCTCTCAGAGTTTTCCCTTCAGCTGGCATCTGGCGGGACGGTCGAATGAAGCGGCTCTGACAGGCAATTACTGTATTTAATATCTCTTGGCAGAAGGAAGGCATCATTGTTTGGGTTTGAGCACAGTGAATCCCAGACAGGATCAACTGTGACAGACGCTTTCTATCCACTATCCTCCAATTGTTATCCCCAGCAACCTCCTCCTCCAGCTTTCTCTAGTAAGAGCTGAAAGCAGCCACAATCCAAATGAAGATGTATGAATATTTTACCACCACTGGGTCCACTGTGTCTTCAGCGGGGTCAAAAACAACAACCTTGTTTGGTGCGTCATGTATAAATCATGAATCTTCACAAGTCTTCTGAATGCAGATTCGGGGGGTAATTATTTGTTGGTCACAATCACTTATTGCTCGGACTCATTTCAGCTCATTGTTCTTTGTGATGTCGTGTCTTCCCATTGTTTCAGCAGAACAAACGAAAGAGCAATCATCTACAAGTGGCGTGAGCTGAGCAATTTCCAGCATTCATCTGCACCACAGGCCACAACACAGCCTGGAGAAAACTCCAAATGGAGTTTTAATGTTTGTTTCTATAATTAGATTAAACCAAGTTGAAATATACTGTTTTGCCTTAGGTGACTCGTTAGTGTGTACAAAATTATGTTTCAGACCAAATTACCAGCTCTGCTATCTAATCTGGGGCAGGATTTGCATAATGTGCTTTTTTTAAATATCTATATTAATGAATAGGGGAGGACAAGAGAGGAAAGTGCATTAGTACAGTATACATTTAACCATCAGTTTCCCCAACACACACACACGCACACACATACTTCCAGTTTTATACATGGTCCCTGCTTCCCTCCTCTGTCGTGGAGATTTCTCAGCGTACAGGGAATAATAGGCAGCAATAATAAAATGCTCCACTGCTTTCATCCCAAATTCTAAATCTTTTTTACCATATTCATGAAGAAGTCGAGATGTGTAGAAGGAGGACCAAACATCAGAAGTACTCAGTCTTTCCATGAATTTATGACCATTGGTTTGCATGAATTCATTTTATTTTCACTAAAATGGTCTAATGCTTGCAAATTTGACCAATTATCACACTTAAAATTAATCAAATTCACAACCACTGCTGCGAGTCCAAGTCAACTAAAATCAAACATCAACACACTCATTTAATAGTATATGTATTACCATTACCTCATACAAAATGAAATACATCAAGCCCTAAGCAAACTACAATTTAGACCCAGCGATATTTCCGAAACGTCTACCCAAACCGAACCATCTTTAACATAATACCTCGCACTAACCATGTGTTTTGTGGAGCTTGTTGGAACTTCCTGCACATCCTGATAGAAAACACAGTAGTTATTCAAACATTTTTAATTGTCTGCCAAGCAAAACAACTATGTTTTAACTTGCTAACTTGCAAATTTGAAACCTTGCCATTCAAGGCATAATTTGTCAAACTATAAGACAATGAATCTGACAGTCTGTCTGTCCATCTTCCTGTCTGTCTTTATGTCCTTCGCATATCTCCCGGGTATATTGCTGGGGACTCAAGGGCATGCATTGTCAAGTGTGGTGCAATTAGTCCAGACGATGGCGCTATAACAACGATCTTTACGTTCTGGCCTGTAACTTTTGAACCCTACGTCTCAGGCACATTTTTTTTCTTTCCAGAATCTTGTGGGTTTAGATGAATCTATCCATATAAGTCACACCCTCACACCCTTTTGCGTGTAGATTGATTTCCCGCCATTTTGAATTGTGTCTAAATCTGTTTTTTTCACTGCTCTTCGTACACATTTTGACCAATCGTCACTAAATTTGGTACAGAACATCTCTGGATCAAGCTAAAAAAAGCGAGTGAAAGGTATCTTTTTTAGATTTTTGATGTTCCATACAGTTTTGCTATAGCCACCCCTCAAAGTTAGTTCAAATGCTGTGGGCAGGGCTTATATTACAAAAAAATGTCATACCTCCTTAACACTTTGTGCTTTTGCAACAACATTTGGTAGACGTGCATATAGGATGTCTGAGTGACCATGACAAATGTGTTGCCTGTTGGCCCTTAGGTGACGCTGAAGCAGCATCATCTAATTATAAAGGAAGGAATCTGTCTGTCTTCATATGTAGGCTATGTATGTATGACTGTCCTTTGCATATCTTGAGAATCATTCAATCAGTCAACTTCACGGGTGCAAGCAGCCATACAACGCTGCAAACAGCACTACTGGGGGCCAAGCAATTGGCCCGTTACGGACGGGCACTTGCTCCAAATGGGCACTGCACTAGTTACGATGATAGTAATAATTTGAAGAGCAAAGTGTTTGTCATCTTTCCCGTTGATTGAGAGGACTGTAACCAAAAAAAATAGTTGTAATAGGACAACTGTTGTTCACTGTTTGTACTTAATAAAGTCTGCATAGGGAGGAGGTTAAGGAGGATGGATGGGTCAAACAAACACAGGACCACCACCCATGAGGCTGCTGTCTGTGTAGCGTACCTTACAAAACCAAAAGTCAACATTGACTTATTTGAACTATCTTTTGTTGCGGAACTTACATATGTTGCGTTAGGTAAGTATGTAAGTTATGTAAGTAACAAATCTGATCACTCGTTTTGCTTGACATATAGGAGAGCGATGTATGAGGATACCTATTTATAATCCACTGAAAATATCTTGACAAAAAAAAAAAAAATCCACTTTCTTAGCGTTTCTGAAGCTTTCAACCGTATCTTCTGGAGCCAATCCCAGCTGACATTGGGCTAGAGGCGCGGTACACACTGGACAGGTTGCCAGGCAATCACAAAGGCCCCTTTCACACAGCTTGTTCAAGGTGGGACTGTCGCGCCATTATTTTGCCCCACTGTTCTATATTAGAGGTACAAACATGGAGTGGGGAGACAGTGTTGTTCCGACATTAAGGAGGTAGTGGAGGTAGTAACAGAGCTGAATGGATGTGTAAAAGAGACAGCCAGCATGGAGGGACTACAAGCGCTGTGATGCACACACACACTCAACGCCAACACTTAACCTTAGTAACCTAACACCTGCATGTCTTTGGAATGTGGAAGGAAGACAAAGGGAAAACATGTAAACCCCACACAGTAGGGTCAAGACGGGCAGCGGATCTTACCTGAAACCATCTTCCTGTGACTGTGCTAACTGGCTAGCCATTGGCTAGCCTTTGTGCCGCCTATCCCTACAATTAGCATGGGTGAAATAGACAAAAATCAAGATTCCAAAAAAATCAATAAATAAATCAATCAATTCCACTGAATGTAGCGTAAGTGATTTGCATACTGTTAGCACACATGAAGCTTCAGATGTGATTTAGACAGTAACAACAGTAATATGGTTTCCTTCCATGTTTGTAACTCGTCGAAAGCCTCCACAAATATGCAAAAAAAATGTGCATGTCTGTGATCAGCGGTGATTGGATCTCCATTGATTTCAAATACATTTGAAGACATGAGCAACAAAAGGAACAGGTGGCTGTATACTGGTGTGTTTCCCTTCAGAGCAGTATTAGATGATTAATGACACGGCTGAGAAAAACAAAGCCAAGCAACATTTTTCTTCCTTTCTCTCTCTCTCGCTTTTGTTTGTCTTCCTAGTTAGTCTGAGACAGTACAGTTGTAATGAATGACTAATTATTGTGTTATTGACAACTCGAAAGAAATAAAACGGTATTATTTCTGCCGAATGTGTCCAGAGAGCAAATACGAAAACAGCTAAATCCCCATGACTGCAAAGAAAAACAAATCTAAATGCTAAATTATGTACAGTGTCAATGTTTTGAGCAGACTTCCAAACTGCATTCCACATTATCTTCTTTCTATCCGTGTTCGTCTACTGGTCAGTATACAGCATTCTGTTAAATAGCATCATCTTGCCAAATTCAACAGTGGCCCCTCATGTTTCCATCTCCTCCACCCCAGAGGACCCGCATCTCCCCTGGCCCTTGTTCTCCTCCACAGCCCAAAGGCCTGGCTCTTTTCCTGGACACCTCTGGAGCCAACAGGTGGCTAACACCTGCAGAGGCAGCTGGCTAACCATCCAGCCATCTGCGTGACCGCTGTATCCACGCAGACAGTCCACAAACAGGACTGGACTGCTGCGGCACAGAGCCGGATCCCACAGGACTTCTTGTTTGGTTTAGTTGGAAAGGTAATATTAAAGAAGGACAGAAGTACAGAAGGACTTTAGCTTATTAACTATAAAGAGTGTATTGCTCCATTGCTCCTCGTTTGCCAAGGCATGCACAAAGGAGTTTCTACCTTTCAGGTACTACTACTACTACTACTGGTTTGAGTTAATTTTGGCATGCTATAAAAATAACACATCCTAACTATGTCCAGACTGAAGAAACAGAAGTCATTTGTGATTGCCCTCCAAGATGACCCATACAATTGTTTTCTGATCTGACAACCTTTTCAGCGGGATGGCGTCGTTTGTCAGCGCCCTCCAAAATCGAATGACCGTTTCCAAAATGATGTATCATGGTCTTTTTCTGATCTGCCATCTCCATGGTCATGGCTGTTCGTACTTATGCCTACATAAAGTAATGCACTGTAATTTGTATGTAACCCATGTAATCGTAAGCCACGACGTGCAGGCCTGCCTCTAAGGAAGTCAGGTGACGTAGTGTGAGGAGATACAAAAGCTGCATCTCAATTCCCGTTTCCTCGTCTCCTCGCTCCTCGATCCGCCGGCTGTGACCCGGAAATGAATCTCAGCGCTCCATCTTGAAGGACATCCCAATTCTTAAGTTGCATCTCGAGGAGCGAGGAGCGAGGAGGCTTGCCGGAGGAGCCATGAGCGAGGATACACCAGTGTATCCTCCAGTGTATCCTTCATGGAAATTTTTTAGCGACCGACACGACCCCTTATCGGATTGCCGTCACTTAAGGTTCAGCCAACAAAACCACTATAGTTTGGTTTAGGAAAGAACTACATGGTTGGGCTTAAAACTACTCCGTTCGTACAGTGAAAGTGAAAGTGAAAGTGAACGTTGTGAAAACAGGACACGAACGGACAGCTGATTGTAACGTGGAAGTGAAACTAACATACCGAACACGAACAGCGGTCTCCTGGATGAAAGCCTTGTGTTTGTTGGACCCATCCACCTCTGCCCTTAGTCTTTTCGGTCTTTAAACAACGTCACCACAGTCACTCCCGGCGCAGTTTCTCTGCCTTTACTGTCGCCGCGGATGGGTTTGCATTGTAGTTAATGGAAAGCCCGGTGCGTCTCATACTGGTGCTAGAGGGTGCCTTGTGTGCCGGTATCACACACTGACAGCCGTGGCAAAGCGTCGGTATTTGATGCCCTGGGAATGAGAAGAATGAGAAAATAAAACTTTAATATTATTCATACATTTAAATAATGTAAGCAACCAAATTAGTGGTAGCTCCTACACTTACAATCAGCTACAGATGATGGTGGAGGATATTTAAGTGGGAATGGAAACGGAAAATTATAGGACTGGGGGAAGCAGAAAGTAGTGACATTCTTGGCATGGTTGTCCATCCCTTTCACCATCTGTCACTGGGTATCCCAGTGTTGTAAAAAAACATTTAAAAAATAAATTTTAAAAAAGCCTGTATTTACTGAATATTTGTTCAGTCAGTTAAAATTTGAATACTGATATATAGCTTGAAAGGGCAGTTTGCTTTTGAAAACAGCTGAAAATAAATCGGGCTTAACCGTTTCTGTCAGTTGTGTGGGTGTTGTAGGATTCTGTGTTGGTTATTCTCCTCGTATTTCAAAGCAAATATATGTAAATATTCAAATTTGATCTATGTATCTTCCGGTCTCAAATGGCTTGCATAAACTCTCGTCCTGCTTAAAGCACTGCCAGCAAAAGTGGAGAGCAGAGAAAAACACAAGTCAAGAGAAGGCTGGACTCTTCTTGGCGTTCCTCCTGTAAATCCCAGCCTGAGGCCACCTCCTCCCACACCTCTCTTCTCCATCCAACCAGCCAACCCTCCCCCAAACCTCCACCTCTGCTCCCCCCCACATCTTCTTCCATCTCCTCTCATCTTCTCTCCTCCTCACTCTATCCAAATAAGTGCTTCTCAACGTGGTGCTGGCGAGGCCTGTCAGTCAGTAGGGTTTCAGGACTTCCAGGCAGCAGCAGCTCCTTTCACTGGTTACTTCTTTTCTCCCCGGTTGGCCATCTTGTGTCTGAAGAGTGGGAATGAGATATTGTTGACTTGAGTCAAGTGTTCATTTGTCATTTGACTATTCATATCCAAAATTGTTTTATAAAGAAGGACAATGCAAAACAACAACAACAACAACATTAATCTCAAAATGAGAAGCTATTAGCTAATTTCCATCTGCAGTCCCTGGGCACGTACACACAGAACAATCACCAGACACTAAAAACCCAAAGTTTCTAAACATTCAGAATAGCCTATATCCGGCTGATTTGGTTGATACATGTGTATGCAATTATGTGGAAGACTAAACAACTATGTTAATTACACAACTAATATCTCAGAAAACAAGAACATATCACATCATTCATTAGCTGTACAGCTGTGGGCAGAACATTGCTTCCTGGGCATCCACCAGGTCACTCAACACACTTGTTGGGCAACTAAAAACATTAAACAGGGTATGACCTTCATAATGAATCTAGTTTGACCTCTCCTCCTGGTTCTTTCCTCCAAAACCTCATCTTATAAAGCAAAGCAAATACAGAACCAGCCTTTTTAGTAAGTTTTTATCTTATAACCCTGACACACAACCATGGAATTAATATAGCAGCAAATAACTATTTGCTATGTAAAGATATAGTGGAGTAATGTCTACCTGAGTAGACAATGAAGTCCCGCTCCTACTGTGTGTGTTGTAATCAGACACCCACCCTCCGGTTATCCCCCAGGTTAACACTGGTAAGCTCTGTCAGCACCGTTAGCTACGTGACGCCGGCTCTGCTGTTGCCATGTTGAGAGCTGTGCGGAGGCAATCTAAAATGCTCCTAATCTTGCATTTAGCACCTTTAAAGGAACAAAACAGACATTCCACAAACAGCAGTGACATCACTGACAACAACAAGTCCAACTGGGCAAGGGACATGAGCAGTCAGATGATCATACCGTTTTTAAGAGACTGTTCTCCCAAGGAGAAGGACAGCATCAGTGCCCCAAAACGACATTTGTTTATTTTACAGCAATGGCGCCCTCTTGTGGCCATAGTTATTATGACGGGAGCAAAGGAAGAAGTCAGGTGACGTTGTTACAGAGCGATAAAGTCCATGCAGGGACGAGGTCGGGCTGGATGTATGGGTCAACAACACAACAGACTTTAAGATAGGAGATCGCTGTTTGTTTCCTGTTTCCTTCTGACAGTTAACATTGTTTTTCATTTCAGTCATGCACAGGGTGAACACGGGAACTACTCAGACTCTGGCTCCATATGATCGTTCCCCAACCCTTACCTAAGTGGGTTTTGTGCCTAAACCTAACCGGACCGTAACCATAACGTTGTCACATGATGAAACAGATTTATTTTTTCAGCAGTGATTTGGAAGATTTGAAAGAGTCAGACAGATGACGTCCTCCTGCTGAACACGTCTATGTATTGTTGTGTTATTATATTTGAATGAACAACACATTTTTCATTTAATTTGGATAATTTGCTGTTTTTAAGATTTGATTCAGGATCCCAGAAGATCTGCTGATATTTAACACATATAGGATTAGGGTTACTCTGCCAGCCAAGAGCATCATCAGCCTGATTCAATCAGCAGGTAAACCCTTTTTTTTATTTATCAACGGTTGCATCTTGACAACAAACTGCTCCTGATGATGGTTTTTAGGTGAAGCTGAAAGCTTTAGACTGGAAAATTCCTTCATCATTTTCTTCTTTGTTTCTTGTGTGTTTATGTAGCCTGTCCTCTTTCCAGGAGGTCATGCGATTCATGCCTGATTGGCGATGCCTGGAAGCTGCTTGACATCCTCCCAGATCCATATTCTTCATGCACATTTACATTCTATGTATGATTATGTTTTTAGGTATACTGTCATTTGATTCTGTTGGTTATTCTGTAACCAGCACATCTATTACCGGTCTGTCTTGTAGGGAGAGGGATCCGTTCTCAGTTGCTCTTCCAAAGGTTTCTAATTATTAAATGGTTTTTTTTGGGAGTTTTTCCTTGTCTGAATCGAGAGTCAAAGAACATATGATGTTGTCTCCTGCACATATAGTAAAGTCCCTTGAGGCAAATTTATGATTTATGATTTTGGGCTGTATAAATATAATACATTTGAATTGACTAAACCCCTCATTTGAGTTACAAACTCAAATTTGGCGCATCTGAAATATTGCTAATAATCCCTCACCTGTCACCACTTTCCTGATCTCGTCAATGATCTCGGTGCGTATAGTGTCATTATAGGATAATAAATAAGAGCCAGCAAAAAAAATAAGACCCACTTTGTAATAAACAGGAACTATCATTTTAACATAGTCAGAAGCGATCAATGCAAACGTGGCTCCACTACATTCCTGATGGATCCAGTGTGGAGCGACACAGTCTGTGCAGTGAGGTGCTGTGGTGTTTGGCTGGACTGTAAGTTGTTGTAAACTGTAAACTGTATATCTCTACCTCATTGTTCAGCTCTGTAAATCTGCTCCTGAAATCAGAGCTCGAGGCCTCCCTCTCTGTTTGGTCATCTCAGCCTCCATCTCCCAGTCCTGGCTCTTCCTACCATCCCATCTCCTAGTCCTGGCTGTCCCTACCATCCCATCTCTCAGTCTTGGCTGCTGTGTCCTGCATTAGTCTCCACCGTCTGTCCTGCACCGCAGGACTCTAACTGCCCATTGGCACCACTGCAGCTACTACAGCCAAGCTAGCCATGCATTTCCCAAAGAGCCGTAACGCTGGAGCCAAAACGGATAGATTCCTGGGCCGACCAGCTAAATGACTGTGCATGCTTCAGTGGAATTAATGGTTGAATTCAAAATGTGCCCTTCCCCCCTCCCTCCCTTCTGCTTTAATTTGATTTGCAAAGGTCAAATGCTAAAAATGAGAGGTGGGGAAGAGATGCAATAACAGATGTGAAGCCTGTCTTCTAAGCTGGCACAGAGCTGCTTCATTTGGAATAAATTCTACAGTTAACCAGAGCTGAATCCTGAATAAATATCGCTCTATTTCGGTGTAAACATAATCATTTTCAGGGGGAAGGAACCGACTGATTCACTATCAGTTCTAATAAGTCACACTCCATCCCACTTATTTGATAATACATCACTTCAACATTAATTTAATTCAATTCATTATGCTTTATTGGCATGAGTGGAACAAAAAAAAA
>CAKAOH010002162.1:0-57391 GCA_916701665.1 Sebastiscus tertius
TAGACGGAGCTCCTGAGGTCAAATTATGCTAACTTTCCAACATCGTCGACCCTACCTTTGACTATGATGTAAAATAAATGTGATTTTAGTAAACTGGCTAAAACATTCAAAATCACTGGTGTGGTGCTTTACGTGTATTTTGTATGTGTAATAAGAAATTCAGTATTTCGGCTTGCACTTTTTTGAGCAAATGTAAAATTGTCCGTTTGTGTTTTAGCTTTAATTAGTTTTTTTTGCACTTTTATCTTTTAAGGTTTTCTTCTTCTTTTCTTTCTTCTTCTTTTGAAAGACGACTGTAGTGAACTCTGCCCTTTTGTACTTTGAAAGCTGCATGGAAAAGATCACTTGGAAGTGTTCTTTGTAAAAACGTGACTCATCTTTTTCTCTGATTGCACTTAAAATGTCCCATTTTTGGTAAATCTCTACAGCAATGTTGCAGCGTGTTGCAGCGTTTTCTACAGTACTTCAGTGTATTTCGACACTCTTTCCACTCCTGGTAAGAAGTGAGACACAGACTGAGTCAGTGGCTACATCTGCATGTTTGCAGCTTCATTTCCTCGCGTCCCTCCTCGCCTTATGAAAGCGTGCTGCTGCTGGGGCACGTCGGGCCTCTCTCTCCGAACATATCAAGTGACTGGCTGGAATTGGAAAGTGTTATCCCCCCTCGATGCAACTGTCAAATACAAATGGGCCAACACCTTAATTACCACTTCCTACGGGACAGAAAACAACCCCCTTCAAGACGGGACTGGAAAAGCAGGCGTTAGCGCTTTGCAGCGCATGAGAACAGCTCGATAATTGAAGGGTTTTATTCCAAAATGCTACATATCCACTGGAAAATACATGCCACCTTAAATCCCTAAGTCAGTATTTCAAAAACACAGATGACTTCACAAATAAAGCTGTTTCGTGAGCACGTCTTGGGATGACTTCTAGTTTTTCTTTCCAATCTGTTTTACTGTCAACCCAGCGGTTCTTTTCTGAATGCTGTCAGTGTTTATTAATTCATTTTACACCCACTTGGAGATCAAATCTTGTCGTGGTGGTTGGAACCTGAATCACCAGTGGGGTTAATAAAGGCTACGGGTATAAAACCAAAACAGTAAAGAGCTGATTGGCTTTGTAGCATCTCGTTCTTTTGCTTCAGGCAGCAATCAAACTCTGGCGATGAGTCAGGGGAATCCAAATAAATAAAAAAAATCCCTCACGTCATCGTTTTAAGCCAGCAGACCAAAATCGATACCAGCTAAAGTTATGAGTTTTGCCTCAGACACCCCTGTGTCAGAGTTTCTTTTTTTCCTCCTCTCCACAATGTTGACAGGATGAATACAGACTTTTTTTGTATCTATTAATTCCTCTTGGCATTGGAAAGCTAATGAGGCAGAGCTCATCACTCACGCTGAGGCGACACATAACTGGGATGCTTTATGCAGCCAGAATATACTTTATTAATCATTGCCGATGAGCTGAGCTGCTCTGAAAGCCAAACATTTAAAATGCAGACGAAGCCAAGTCCCTTTGCTCGCTGCTGCGGAGTTGTGGCCCAAAGGGTTTGAAAATACAAGGCGAGAATTATTTGTGTGATTTATTTGGGTTTCAATCCCAATGCGTCAAGTACCACTGCTTGGTCAGGGGTCTGAGACCGACGGAGTCTGATACCAACAGAGTCTGATACCAACGGAGTCTGATACCGACGGAGTCTGATACCGGTGGAGTCTGATACCGACGCTCCCTTTAGGGTCTGTATTAGACGCAACAGGCTTTCAACTACCTACAATGTAAACCCACCTGCGTCATCATTAAACAGTCACAGGACTTTCAACCAGGAGACCACAGACATTTATTTTGAAAAGAGGAAACTACAAGCGGACACTTGACACGCTGTTCCTGAGAACAAAACTGACGCTAGAGGGGTACCAAGAGCGCCCAACATATCCTCATACAATGGTTTGTATGATATCTTACGAAAAGTTAGTCCTTATTTTCCTTGCATTTTCCTACGAACGTTCAACAACACGTGTCAATCTCCGCACGTTACATGCATACAGTCTTTTCAAGATAAACATCCGTCTTCACAGGAAACAACTTGGTCAGGTTTAGGCAACAAAACTACTTAGTTAGGATTAGGCAACACAAAAACTTAGTTAGGTTCAGGAAAAGACTGAGTAGGTTAGGTTTAGGCAACAAAACTACTTAGTTAGGATTAGGCAACAAAGGGGGTTAAAATAACGTGACAAATAAATCAACGTTGACTTCTGGTTTCACGCTCGGTACGAACACTGATCTAAGGTTGGTGTTCTTTGATCTATCTATCCAACCAGACCTCCTCCTCACGCAGTGTTTGTTGCTCTTCATACGAATTGATTTTGCGGGATAAGAATTACAGTGCATTACTTCTCAAAGGTATAGCTACGAATGACGCATGAGAACAGACTTGGAGTGTCATAGTCTGAAGCGTACGGAAACTGAGCAAGCGTCTGCATTTGACTTGTTGGGAGTTAGAACGTGTTGGTTTTGTCCCATGAATGACCAAGACGTGAAGAGACGTGGCAGCAGAGTACTTCACTCCACTGTCAAAATATGAAGCCTTCCTTTGAGCAAACAAACTTCTCTCATTGTCTATCACCTCTCCGTCAACTCTCCTCTCCAGACGGGGGCTCTGACACTGGTCTCACCCAAAAAACACTCCATTGATTCCTCTTTCACCCTGCCCTATCACTCTAAATGCATCCAAAGCAGACAGCTGCTGACAGCCGATGAATCAAACGGGACAGAGCTTTACGGAGGCTGATGGGCAGAGGGGCGGCTGGGTTAAAGGATCCTGTCTCATGATCCCGGGATCATCGCTCATCACGTCAGAACCCAAAGTAAAGAAACATTTTCTCATCTGGCACCGGCTGGAGAAACTGCTCCATGCAATATTGATCACGGTGGCAGTCCGTCGTAATTCCTTACCCTGACTGAAATCTGAGCTGAGCCGAGGATCTGTCTTTCCTAAAATCTTTGAAAAAGAGGTAATTGCTCAATTTTTTAGAAACGCCATGAGTGTAAACCTCACGCTGAACCTCGCACAGCCAGACTTATGTGGCCCGCTCAGCCTGACAAAGCCAATGTTTGCATTCAGAGCAGCCTAAATGTTATGAAAACCGCACACCATAAAACTTTTTCGAACGCCAGAAAGCCAAAGTAAAATGATTCAATTCAAGTAGCCGAGGCTTCGGAGACAAAACAAGCAATTTTTATCACATCATGCCTCATATTCATGTAAATATAGCAATCATTTTCTATAAGGACTTCACTGTCTGTGACGTTCCTCGTTCTCTAAGAAGCTACGAGCTCAGTCAGCATATAAACACACATGATGTATAATCAACAGGATCTGCATGGCGACACGAGCCTACATCCACGGATGTCTCCGTGATATATGGCGGTTCAATTTCAAATGTTTACAGCATCAAATAACTTGGAGGGCCTCCATGTGGCTTTACGCATCTGCTGCACAGACGGGGTGTGGTGTGTGTGTGTGACCACATGTGTGCGTAAAGGCTGTGTGAGCGTGTGGCAGGGAGAGACAGTCAAACAAAGATGTCTCATTGGCAACAAAGACTGACAACTCATCTCATCAATCTCTGGGTTAATCTCTTTAAATCTGTTGATCTGTTTTCACCCAACACCACGAAGTCTAGCCTGGTGTTGTTGCCTAAACCTAATTGTGTTGTTTTGTTGTGTAAGTAAACCTAAAAATTAAATAAACTTATGTTGGAAGTTTATTTAGAGAAGAGTCTGTGTGCATGCAACGAGCCAACGTATCCTCACACAACCGTCCGTGTGATATCTAATGAAAAGTTATTCCCCGACAGACAGATGTCAAGGTGTAGTATTGTCACACTTTATTTCTTCATGATGAAAAGGTCCAAGCCTTCAGGTGCGCTAAGGAAAATGGAGATAAGAGGAGGAGGAAAAGAAAGTCCGATATAGAGGTATGATGTTGGCCTCCAGTAGCGGCCCTGGAACCGTCTCTTTCAGACGATCAGACTGTTGTCAGGCTGTTAAATAGGCGTCATCAGTCGCTATAAGCCCCATAGATGTGGGTCAATAGGGGCCTGCTACACCCACTAGTAGGTTTTAACATCTATTCACATGGTAGGTCACCGAAAGAAGGTATAAAAGAAGACGACGTTCAGTCACCGTTGTAATTATGAGAGGAGCAGAAGCGGAAGTCAGGTGATGTAGTATAGACAGTGTGAAATAAGGGACGGAGGTCGGGGACAGAATGGGACAAAAAATACCGGGGTTTTGATCAGAAGACCAGAGTTCACATCCCGTGTGAAACCAACAATGTGTAGTTGTCTTTGTGTTCGTAGTTTTTTATACCAATAACAGGTTTTTCCCTAAACTTAACTAAGTGTTTTTCTTCCCTAAACCTAAAGGGGTCTTTTTGTTTGTGTTCAATGTTTCATTTAGTTTTACATGTTTTAAAACTCACTTTCACTTTTACAAAGTAGTAGGTGTAGCAGGCCCCTAATGGCCCATATCTATGGTGCTTATAATGACCAATGATGCCTATTTAATGGCCTGATAAAAGTCAAATTGGGTGCACTGTGAATGCTGCAGTTTGGGAGGACGTAATAAAGTATAAAGTCTCCGTCCTTAGCCTGTTGGAATTAAGCGTATGTGAGGAAAGCTGCATTCTCTTTCTTCTTCATCCTCTTCTTTTCCCCCTATTGAGTATTTGCCAAAGGACGCATTGGCAGCTCATACACAGCCAGGCCGCTAGCTCCCCCCCACCCTTGCCCTCACTAAACACTAAACGCGACCCGCCTGGCACCCTCCCGAGCCACCCGCAGTGTGACATGGCAAATGTCGCGGCTGCAAGTGATCGCTGAGCGTCTCTAACTCCGCTCCTCGCTGCCCTGAACAAAAGGAGGCTTGTAGTTTGCTCTGCTTCATGAAGCGAAAACAACAACGACGGCTGTGATTTGCGTGAAAGCTCAAAGTCCGTGACTTTTGTTTGGATTTATTTTTAGCGCCCAAAATGACTCTATTGACTTTGTTGAGTCGCTAAACACAGAATGCTCTTTGTTTATCACCCTGGAACAAAAGGACAAAGCGCTCACTCGATGCTTTGTAAAAGAAACTTGTTTGTCCTTGCTTAACTAAAGGGGCTGCACCGAGGTCGCCACGTTACTGGCCTTACTGTTCAGAGGCGCAACACATGGGAGGAGGGAATGTAAATGTGTACATGTAAACAGCCCCCTGCACCTGATTTATCACTGCTGACTGTCCACTGCAGCGGAGGAAACTGCATCTGACATTTAACATACGGGGGAAAGCTGGTGTACAGTCCGCTGCAGCGTTTAATCTGACGCACACAGACGGTGAGAGACTGCAGCCAGGTTCAATCAGAGAGGAAGACAGACAGAGAGACAGACAGTGACGGCAGTGGCCTAAAGAGTATTGCAGCACATAATAAAGGTGCATCATTAAGTTACTCTCTCTCCGTGAAGCGCCACATAACGCAAGACAAAAGAGCAATGTGACAATTATTTTTTTTCCACACGATTTTACCTCCACATCAACCTCGGCTTCATTTTCCTGACTTTTATTGGCTCATAGCAGGTTCAGTCAGGTACATTATGATCCAAGCAGCCAGTAATACTCATTAAAGAGGTCTGTTATATTCTTCTTCTTTTTTATGACTTGCAATTTTTATTTTACAATATGCACATGAGTCAAACAAAGATGACATACAATATGACACATGCTATTTCAAACGGACTCAGACTAGTTCCTGTCCATCCTAACAAAATCACAAATGATTTAGTATGTTAATGAGGGCTGTCAATCGATTAAAAAATATTTAATCGCATGATTGTCCAGTAGTAGTTAATCGGGATTAAGCGCACATCTTTTTTATCTGTCCAAAATGTCTCTTAAAAGGGAGATTTGTCAAGTATTTAATCCTCTTATCAACATGGGAGTGGACAAATATGCTGCTTTATGCAAATGTATGTATATATTTATTATTGTAAATCAATTAACAACACAAAACAATGACAGATATTGTCCAGAAACCCTCACAGGTACTGCATTTAGCATAAAACAATATGCTCCAATCATAACATGGCAAACTGCAGCCCAACAGGCAACAACAGCTGTCAGTGTGTCAGTGTGCTGACTTGACTATGACTTGCCCCAAACTGCATGTGATTATCATAAAGTGGGCATGTCTGTAAAGGGGAGACTCGTGGGTACCCAGAGAACCCATTCACATATCTGGAGGTCAGAGGTCAAGGCCATAAGAAGACAGTGAGACAGGAAGGTTGAGAACCAGCAGGAAGCAGCAGAGCTGTGGAGGTATTTCTCACCTCGCATCACAGCCGGTCAGCAGGTTATACAAACAGACGCCTTAAGAGTCAGCAGCTTAACCCCGCTGACCCTTTTGGGGAGAAACAGCCTCAGACGGGTCTGACAGGCCGAATCTGTCGCCTGTCAACAGTAATGCTATCCATCACGTTGGTGATGTCTACCTACGCAGACCAGGACGGTAACAGTGTGGACGTGACAAAGAGACAGAAGACAGCAGAGTAATACCTCCTCTCGCCCTGAATGTACATCTGACGCTCATTTATCCTCCTCTGCATGCTCACTTTAATGTACTCTGATATGAAGATTAATAATAGTGCCTCTGTTTGTTATTTACTTACAAAGACATCAACTGAGACGAGGTTAACCAAGATTAGTTTTCTAGCTGCATCTCAGTGTTTAGAGTGAAAGTCATGTTGGAGTATTCCAGTCTCCTAGTTGTGTGACACTCTTTACATGTTAAAGTCTATTTACTAGTCACAGGGAAAGAACTACACAGTGATGATGCAGAAGGTGCCCCCCTTACCGACCACCTATAACTTGAGCCGGCCCTGGACAGTTCAGATTAGTAGAAAGAGAGAGACTGCAGCCGGTGCATCGCAGTCAAACAAGATCAAAGGTTAGCAGTCCTTTAACAAGCCAGCTCGTCGCTCCCTTAACAGAACATCTGCCCACCTCATTCACTTATAATGAATGATTAAAAGCTTCCAATTGAGCTACAAGTGAGCCTGTAACGAGCCCCTGGGTGCTCGGTGCTCCATGCTGCTAAACTAGCTAACATGAGTGGGTCAGTCCGTGCACCGGGACACACACACCTCTTGCAATAAAATACTTGGACCCCAAGACGGACCCCAAAAGCAGCTTCACAAGAGTCAGAGAGCGATGGGAGTGATGTTCACACGGTGTGAGAGCAGTTTTAGCCCAAACAGCTGCCGAGGCTCTCACATACATGAAGCAGCCATACATTAAACACTGGATCGCACTCCTAAGTCCTCGGTACCGCTTCCAGACATCCTAATTCGGGACATCACGCGTTCATCATGCGCCTCTTTCAACACCCATTGCGCTAATAATGAAACACGCTGACACGAGATATCTCGTTCTTTGGCTGTGTAGTTGGTGTTGACAGGAAGACAAATGTGCGTTGGTCCAAACAAGATACACTGGAAATGAGCTCCTTTTCAATACGCAGATGAAATATTGAAGACCAACTGTTTCCGTTGAAGCTATACACGGCAAATAGAAGATGACATCTGCAGCGGACAAACTCGATTTTGTTTCGTTGCTGCCTCTGCCTGTGACAGAGAGGACATTTCTCTACTTGCCAGGTTTTCCATGTGACAGGGGATTTGAGCTTAAAACCTTCTGGTCACAAGCTCACCTCTTCCATCAAAGCATCCGGACTGTTAACAAGAGAAGAGGGTGAGTAATACAACCCCAGTATAGCTATAGTTTGAGCAGTCTAAACGGGCCATCTGCCTCTGCCTCTCTTCAGGCCGCTCGCTGCCAGTCGCTGGGCATGCACAATGACGTCGGGGATGCTCCAGAAGCCCACAGTTCCCATCATCCATTTGTCTGTGTGTTTCCAGACCAACTGACTCTCATTATAGGTGAGTCGCCCGACAGCCAGGGCCGGCGCTCTCAAAAAATCAACGAGCTGAGGAAGAGTGTCACGCGGACGGATGCCAGTTGGTTTGGCCTTGCAGGAACCCGGGCCAGGGGCCGCTCACATTAGGAACGCGATCAATTAGAAGCAGAGATTAATGGGGAGCTGTGCCGATGATAAAGCCGTTGAAGATGATACTACTGAGGGGACTCGGGCCGTTTGTCCTCTTGTCTGGCTGGTGTGCGGGCTGCCAACAGATGGGACACAGATGAGACTGGTGAGCTTTTATAGTCTCCAAGAAACCCTAGACCCAATTAGGCCTTAAAGGCAGCACACCCAACCTGCCTCAAAGGCCAAATTACTCAACAGTGTGACTTTTCTAGTAGCGGAAGTTACACACTTTACTGATTCCAATGAGTTTGTTGAGTTCAGTTTAGTTGAAAGATTAACAGCCAAGTCTTTTTTTTTTGTGGCATGGCTTGAGGGATGGCAATGTCGGGTCTCTCAGTAAGTCCATCACTTTGGTTCAGACTAAAATATCTCAGCAACTTCTGGATGGATTGCCAGGGAATTTTGTGCAGGCATTGCAATGAGTTTGGTGATCCTTCAACTCTTTATCGAGGTCCAATTTTCAATTCGTCCAATACTTTGGTTTAACACCAAATACCTGCAAAACAATTATATCACCAATCAAATGCACTTCGATAAGTGATTGCCTCATTACGCCTTGATGTTATTGCATGCCCTTTTGCTGTAAGAAAATACCGATACACATGAGTATTGCAATATTTTGTTTTGGGATAAAACGCTGTAGCCATCGATTTTTAATCAACCAAATCGGCTGACCGTCGGGCATGGCCGTTACTTTGTCTTTCGGAAGTTGTAGCAGGCTCAGTTTTAAAGCTAGAGTGAAGGTACTGGCATCATATGAAACTAGAGGAACTCCACTGGTAACAACCATGTCAGATTTGTGAATAACGCTAAATAATGCTCCATAAATATGCAAACTTTTGCCAAGGAAAAACTGGCATGGCCATTTTCAAAGGGGTCCCTTGACCTCTGACTTCAAGATATGTGAATGTAAATGGGCCACATCCTTGCTAATACACAGCCCTTGTTTGAACTGCTGGTTTTCTTTTGGTTTAATATAAACACTATCACTGTTTAAAGGTTATTAGCTCAGCAACCACTGCTAAAAGCTACTGATATGGTCAATGACACTCATGTTTCGAGTATTTCAGTTGCAGATTTACTGTTAAAGATTCGTTCATCAATGTTCTTAAAATCTATGGGAATAAAAAGCAGCACCTAACTCTGAGAGAGCACAGCATTATGTTTCTATCTTTTATATTCAGAAATGATCTTTTGTGTGCTAAATACCGACAACATAAAAATCACAACAAACGTGACATTTCCCTGTTCTACCTCGTCGCGGTCACGCCACGGTGCCTTCCTCCAACGGCGAACATAAACAGATTTATCTTGAAATATGAAGCGCACTAAAAATTTGACAAACTGTGTCGCACTTTCACACAAAACGCTCCCTCAAATGTAAATCAACGGCCAAAGAAATTAAATTGTCAAATCAAACCGGATTGGGCAAGAGCCAAGGCTGCGAATAGCCGACCTAAAGTGTGATCCATGACACACTTTCAAATCCAATACCACAAATGAGAAGCTGCGAGGAGGAGTCGACTGTAAAAACGGTGAGCTGTTTGATGTAATCTCTCCCTCCCTGTTCTGCTGACAGATGTTGCATCTTTGCATTCATGTAAGATTTTGACAGTGTTTGTTTTTTCCCTGACATCTTTTGCTGAGGTCTCTAGAAGCTAAACACACACACACACAGAGAAAGCAAAACTGCACAGTCATCCGTATTTGCAGGGAAGCGCTCTATGGTTTGCTAATGATGTCTGTCTATAATGAGGCGGATTAGTGTTGCGAGGCTTTAATATTTTCTGCTGAATGGGCCTCTTCAGGGTCCCCCGCCTGCCGTTCTCGTGTTTGAGCACGAAAAAAACCTAAAAAAACCCTTCACTCCATTCAAAAACCTGGGTGTGCATATAATTCTGTTGGATGTCAGTACAATTACGGGGAAACTGCACCGTCAGAGGCCGTGAGGTTTCGCTGTACATGGGAGAGGGATTGCAGAGTGCACCGTGATATGAGCGAGACATTTGAAGACATGTCGTGTGAGATCTTTAATCCACAGACTGCGTTCATAGATTTACATCACGTGCATTTAGCTGACGCTTTCATCCAAAATCACAAAGTCGAATCCATCCGTTGCAAGCATACAAGTAATCTAGAAGGTGTGAGAGCCACAGTGAGAGAGAGAGGACATTAAAGGGGCAGTCCATTTGCGTAATTTTTCCAAATGGAAACGCTCACTTAGCTGTTAGCAAAAAGCATATGACATAGATTACCAAAGTAAACTAATCAATAAGGTTGTGAATAATGTGAATGCTGACTCAACGTTAGCTGTTCAAAGTTTGGAAATAACTGAAAGGGTTAGTCTAGATTTTTTTTAAGTTAGGTTTCAAAGTAGGGTTATATGTATACTCCCTTGTTCTGCAAGGTAAAATGACTGTTTTTAATCAATGGAGTCTGGTGGCTTTGAAGAGAGCGACTTCAGTTCTCCGTCAGAAAGGGCTGTCTGACAGCGAGACAAAGCAGCTGTGGACGGGAGCAGCAGAAAAATGGATTTAAAAAGAAAAAGAAAATCAACATCAGTTTGCAATGGGACAAGATTTTGGTCCTGAAGGCAATTTCTGTTTGTGGTCCAAGTAGTTTTGGCTTATCACGTTTGAGCAGACTTTGGTTAGATGCAGGTAAACAGTCTGTGTGGAGAGTCTGCTGTATCGATTGGTTCGTTTTGTTTGAGTTATTGTGTGAGTTTCGGATCTGAACTAACGTGGTGTCCACACTGCAGTACATTGCTTAGCTTCCACGCTCCAAACTGGGAGCACGTCAACTGCCATCAAAGGATATGTGTATATATGTAAAAAGTCATCATGCCAAAACCTACATCAGGTCACATGGGAAAAAGATTTTAGAAGGGCGCGGAGAAAAAGCAGTTTGACGCGAAAACATACGTACTTCAACCACTGGGAAGCTACAGAATGATTAAAGAAAACAACTAAATAATGGACTTGCCCTTTAAAAACTAAACTAAGAGAAGAAGAATACAATAAACTTCGGTCTCCAAAGCCGCCTCACATCCCTCTCTAGCTACTGAATCACATGTTCTATATTTTGTCAGCACTCTTATTGATTATCACAAAGCCATAAAACATGAACTCAATCCGGTGGAAAGAAACACAACAAGACTTCAAATCTCCGCTGAGTTGAAAGCCTCTTGTATACCACTTCTCCCGTCACTCCTCGTTCTCATCATCTTCTCCGGCTCACTCAGCGGGTTGCCGACGATTCCTTCCGGGACCAAATAATGCGGTCGAGAGGTATGATTCTGTACACGAGCCCCGCTCACAATTTCAGGCAATAAATTCCTATCAATCATTAGTTCCTACCAATAAATCCAACCCGAACTATTCCCCGAAACACACCAGCCTCTACTGAGAAACAAAACGGGCATGTTTGGCAATTTGCGTCCAGTCTGACCACTGGGATCGCCACGCAGGCCTCCAATGTGTGGAATATCATTTGCATTAACAATGTAGATGTGTCTTACATGAAATGAGGCTTACAGGAAATGCAAAAGAAAAACACTTATCCTCCCGTTACTGAAAGCAAACTACAGCACGGCACAGCCAAAACGTAGAGGTCTGACATTTTGTTGTGGATTTCTGCACGTTCCCTCTAACCTCAAGAGAAGCATTACGAAGGGGAAATCTGTCTGCAGTATTAAAAGTATTAAGACCAGGGATTTGGGGGATCTAAGAGAGGATCAACGAGCTGTTAGTGTAACTATAACTCCTTTTTATTGCATTATTTCCAGACGAAAGGAAAAGTTATAGGACAGCATTTTTAAAAGCTGCGGTGTTTCAGTCTTCAAAATCACATTAGCCACCGAAGTGACCAAAGTTTGACCTTTCAGTATTAAATAGAAGATACCTGCGCACTATAAATGCAGGCTTTTGTTATTCACTGTAACAGTACAAAGGTCAGGCTCTTTTACATATTGTTCCTGATGAGAGCAAATTAGAGCAAGTAGAGGAGGGGGTGGCTATTAATTCACACTTCTCCAGCTCTTTGCTGTGCTATCCCCCATGAGCCCTCGGAGCAGTCAGAGGTCATACACTCTGGCCTTGTAATTATAACTATTTTATAACTATTTAACCTATTACTGTAGGTATTCAGGTGCCAATTGAAGGCATGGAGTGGTCGGCTGAGTTTAAAATGAACAAGAAATGTAGAGATTATGTAGCTTGATGTGATCAGGCATCAAAATGAATCGAACTATAAAGCAAGGAATCTCTGTCTGTGTGTCCTTCACATATCTCAAGAACCATTCATCCGATCTACTTCACACTTGGCCGGTGTGTTGCAGAGGACCCGAGGGTGTGCAGTGTCAAATCTGGTGCAATTTGGCCAGGCGGTGGCACTATAACAATTAACTTTCTTAGGGCTCTCACAGTTAACGCGATAATAATGCAAATTTGTTTTAACGTCACTAATTTCTTTAACGCATTAACGCAACAGATCTTTCGGAGGTTTTAGAGTGAAGTTGCTGGCATCATATGAAACTAGAAAACCTAAGGAATCCATTGGTACCAACCATGTCATATTAGCTTGTCGTGAACAAGGTTAAATAACGGGTTCTTCCCTCTTCGCTCGCCACTACTGAGGGGATCCTGACAGGCTGCACCTTCCCCGCTGGTGGGTGTGGTTTCAGCCATGGATGTATTAAGAGAAGTTTTCCATGATTTTAAAAGCTAGTTTTATATACTTGGCGATTTTTTTAATCATTCAAATTTGGCTGGGTGGGTAGTAAGACATTTTTCTGTGGTGTGACGAACCCAGAATGCATTTTTATTATTGCTTTACACGGACTTTAAATGATACCATTCACTCCAGCAATGGATGCGACTGGAGCATTTGAAAAACAAAATAACTTTGGAAGGGGAAAAGAAGGAAGTGAATGAATTCTATCTGTGAGAAGCCAGAGCAGACCTTTCTTCGCCATTACTCTTACTGACTGTCCACACATCAGCCAAGTTGGATTAGCTCTGCAAGGAATGAAAGGTCTTCAACTGACTTGTGGATCCCCTCGCATTGTGAACACAGTTTTTAGAGAAACAGAGTTCATTATGTAAGCAGATTAGCTGTAAAACTTGCAGATGCTGGTGCCGCGCCGGTTTCTGCTCCTCGGCTTCCAGCAGCTGCTCAGTTGGCCTCGGTCCACTCACCGGGCCGGCGGCGAACCGCCACTTGGGAGGAACGGGCCTGTGTGACTGCGAGATCGCCGTTTCAAGTCCCAAATGGAGAGAAATAAAATCTGTGCAGAGGAAGTAAATCAAGACTCATCTGCTCCGCCACTGACAGCTGCTGCTGCTACTGTGATGTCTCCGGCCAACGAGTTTAAGCTCCAGGTGTTACAGTAGGTGGCCAGTGGCAGGTTTCCAATATTCGCAGCTCGCGTTGCCAATACGTGGCCAAAAGTTTAAATAATAGCTCCAGTTATTCTCAGGACGGGGGGGTAAAGGTTGTCAGTGAATAACTAAAGTTTCAGATTAATATCAGCGTTCAAGCCCAGGGGATAAACAAGCCTAACAAAACAGTTTTGCACAAGGAGAGCAATATGTTCATGTGTCATCACCTCGGTCTCTCAAGGTTAGTTCATTCGGTCCAAAAAACGGACAAAAAAAAAACTGTTGTTTTTTTTTACCACGACGGAGATAGTGAGATTCTTCCAAACAGTGGTTGTGCTAGCTGGCTCTATCTTTGTGGATGTTATATGTGTGTCAGATGTTTCCTTCCCCCTTCGCGCCCACGCTTTTAAGCAACCGTGCTTCCTCAAACTTCGGCTTCCCAAGCTGGCCGGACCCTCTGTGGTCGGAGCAGGTGGTGGATCAATGGGCTTAGTAAGTGACTGAGACAAAGAGTTATAGCTGCACAAACACACACACACACACTTAGAGAAGTCGCTGGCAAATCGAGTCACATGCTTGCAGTGCTTGCAGCTCGCCCCTTAGCGACCGGTGCATCAGTCTGGACTCTCTGTTTCCAGCCATGACCAGAATCACTTAAAGGTAAGGTTGGTAGTGCTGGGATTAGTTGAAATTATCATTACATCCCGACAGCAATCAATAAATCAAATTGCTCTGATCTGGTAACTGTGGCTGTCGCAGGACTGTGATACGCCTGTCCAATCATTTACTATCCGTTCAAAATGTACCTTAAAGGGAGATTTGTCAAGTATTTAATACTCTTATCAACATGGGAGTGGACAAATATGCTGCTTTATGCAAATGTATGTATATATTTATTATTGGAAATCAATTAACACAAAACAACGACAGATATTGTCCAGAAACCCTCACAGGTACTGCATTTAGCATAAAACAATATGCTCAAATCATAACATGGCAAACTGCAGCCCAACAGGCAACAACAGCTGTCAGTGTGTCAGTGTGCGGACTTGACTATGACTTGCCCCAAACTGCATGTGATGATCATAAAGTGGGCATGTCTGTAAAGGGGAGACTCGTGGGTACCCAGTGAACCCATTTACATTCACACATCTGGAGGTCAGAGGTCAAGGGACCCCTTTGAAAATGGCCATGACAATTTTTCCTCGCCAAAACTTAGCGTAAGTTTGGAGCGTTATTTAACCTCCTTTGCGACGAGCTAGTATGACATGGTTGGTACAAATGGAATCCTCAGGTTTTTCTAGTTTCATATGATGCCAGTATCTTCACTCTGAGCCCGCTACAACCTAAAAATCACAAGTTGAGTTGTCAAAACTGGGCTGGGTTTTTTGGGTTCGATCATTTTTAAAAATCTAGTGTACTCTGGCTGGTTTCTCAGCATCACCGACCTCACCTTTAATGTGACTTAACAGCACAATGATTTGTGCTATAATTCGACTGTGCAATACATGACCTTGACTTTCCTTCCTTCTCTGCTTCTTTAATGTTGTTTTCTAACTGCTGTCTAATACCGTCATTAATACTGCATTTATACTGTGCATTCAAGAAATATACTTATTCATTTCTTATCTGGCCTTTATATTTAAAACACGCAATAAATCCCACTTCTCAGCGTTTTGCATTTACTGTTTTTGCACTGTGGTTATATGCTATATATTGCATGTCTTAATGCAAATATTTGTACATATTTTAAAAAACAAATATTCTCATAGGTCTTTGTGCACAGGACTTTATCTTTCCAGAGCTGGTTCTGACACATTGAGCTCACACAGTGACATTAGGGTTACCGGGACTCACATTACACGACCTTGACATTGTCTTCCTTCCTGCTTCTTTAAGTGCGAACACTCTGCTTCCATTGCAGCTGGAGGAAAAAAAAATCAAACAGCTGATGAACGTGAGAAACCCAGTTGTACAATCTGCTTCATTCCAGTGACGGGACCCTTTTGGACAGATTCTCCTCAGAGAGTTTATCACTTCTCTTCTAACTAGCAGCAACATTAAAATACTGACACGTATAAGAACGATGTATACGGTGCAGAGAGATGGAAACGGTCTGATAAATGCAGCACAGAGAGCGTTAACATATAAGAAACACAGTTTTAAGAACCAAACACTCACTATGCTCTCACTAAGACAGCGCGCCAAAAGCAGCTAAACAAGCCTTAGTCACTTTTAATGGAAGGAGGGATGGATGCCAGGGCAAACCGACACTGCATAAACACTTAGTCAACTGTAGTTAAAGTGAGGGGTAATTATCTCACAGTGACGACAATCAGCGGTTATACAGCCCGTCATCTCATTAACAGAAGGGGGAGACGACACCGCCCGCAGCGCTCGGCCGCGTGGCAGCAGCTTTATACACATTATTAGGAAGTCAAAGTATGTCGGGGTTTGAACTTTTCAGGTCTTTACTGGGTTTTTTGGTCAAGTGCGGTTACTGCAGTCATCAGCCGTCTCTCCGAGTTATAAAGACGATGATGATTGGTGATCAGAGTTGTTATTATTGGCTGCTTGAAAAATCATGGCGAGAAATTTCCGTGCAAAAGCAACAAGCGACAGTTTGTCCGTTTCAACTGTGACAGCGGCCTGAAATGTGACATTAGAGGGTTCAGTGAGAGTGCACGGCAGGTGGAAGGAGTAGTATTCAGATGCTTTACTTAAAGGAACAGTGTGTAATATTTAGGAGAATCTATTGGCGGAAATCGATTAAAATATTTCATCACGATTAATCGCAAATTAATAAAACATTTTTGATCCGTACTAAATGTACCTTAAAGGGAGATTTGTCAAGCATTTAATCCTCTTATCAACATGGGAGTGGGCAAATATGCTGCTTTATGCAAATGTATGTATATATTTATTATTGGAAATCAAATAACAACACAAATCAATGACAGATATTGTCCAGAAACCCTCACAGGTACTGCATTTAGCATAAAACAATACGCTCCAATCATAACATGGCAAACTGCAGCCCAACAGGCAACAACAGCTGTCAGTGTGTCAGTGTGCTGACTTGACTATGACTTGCCCCAAACTGCATGTGATTATCATAAAGTGGGCATGTCTGTAAAGGGGAGACTCGTGGGTACCCAGAGAACCCATTTACATTCACTGATCTGGAGGTCAGAGGTCAAGGGACGCCTTTGAAAATGGACATGCCAGTATTTCTTCGCCAAAATTTAGGGCAAGTTTGGAGCATTTTTTAACCTCCTTGCTAGTATGACATGGTTGGTACCGATGGATTCATATGACGCCAGTATCTTCACTCTAACTTTGTTACCTTAGAATGAGCCGTTCATATCTACATAGGGAGCGGGTCCTCTTCATGGAGTCCGTCATGTTGCACCTCCATGCTTCTACAGTAGCCCAGAAAGGACAAACCAAACACTGGCTCCAGAGAGGGACAGTTACGTTTCACGTCGGCCTCCGTAATTCTCCTACACGCTCGGCACACGGGAGAAGTTTCAGTCGGTTGCAATCTGCAACCTCACCACTGGATGCCGCCAAGCCGTATCTATCTACATAGGGAGCGGGTCCTCTTCACAGAGTCCGCCACAAAAAACACTGTTAACTTTTCCTACTTGGGCTGGAATCGATAATACTACTCGATCCCGACGTCCCCATCTCTCTCTCTTGCTTCACCACTCATTTCCCACGTACACACTCAACTCTTACAACAACCAGCTCTAGAGAGGGCCATTCATGTTTTTTTTTGCGTCGACCAACGTAGCGATCCTACGCGCTCGGCACACGGGAGAGGCTGTAATCTGCAACCTCGCCACTAGATACCGCCAGATCTTAAACACTGTTCCTTTAATTCAAAAGATTCAAACAATTCAAACAATCGCAGAGGTTAAGTCGGGTAACTGCAAACAACTCACACATCTGAAATGTGACGAGGCGCCAGCACATACACACTGCTTCGTAAGGAGTCATGAGCCAAAATGTTGGGGGTTTAACAATGCATACATGTGGGTTTTATTATCTAAATCTGAAAAGCAAGTAGACGCAACAGCTGCCAAACAAGTGTAGTGGAGTAAAATGTGCAATATATCCCTCTGAAATGTAGTGGAGTAGAAGTATAAAGTGGACATCCAAGTTATCTCTTGATCACCAGATTGAAACAGAACAGAGAGAGAAGAATCAGATCTGAATTTGGGCTAGTAAGCTGGTTTAAGACGGTCGGTGGATGCTGAGCTGTTGTCAGTAGCTGCTGGATAAGAGCATCACCTGTAACATGTGGTGTGATCTCTGCAGAACTGTAATCCCTGTAATCTACGGTATTTAAATGGATTTTTTACTGTTGCTACAACTCTATAAAACATCATTACAGCTCAACGGCGGAGCAGTTAGTACTTCAGACATTCCTCATAACGATAATTCTCCCTTTGCGCAACAGCACATTAAACATAGATGAATATAAAAGTTGAAGCACTCACCATTTGCGACTGGCTCCTGGGGCTGCCATTGATATCCTCCACCTTCTCATTCGCTGCGAGAGAGAGAGAGAGGAGATGAAGATGTTTACCGTCGTCCCACCTAATACTACCGCTTAATACCACTAAACATCCCGGCGTCCAGTGACTGTTGAGTTCAGGTGCACAAATCCAGCAGGAAACCTCTGTTGAGGGTTAGCATGGTAGAGTGAATGTGTGTGTGTGTGTGTGTGTGTGTGTGTTGAGGTGCAGAGCGACGCAGGAGGAAAGGTCTGGGAAGCAAAGCTGCCTAATTCGTCAGCTGCCGCCAGAGAATTACTGACAGGCCGGCTTGGCCTCATTGTCTGTTGGGGCGAGCAGGGAGGGTAAAGTTTCAGTTCAACAGAGAGAGAGAGAGAGGGAGAGAGGGAGAGAGAGAGAGAGAGAGAGATGGAGAGAGAGCAGGGAAGTTAGTCAGACAGCATCAGTGAGAAAGGCAGCATATGTAATAGAGAGGAAAATGTGTTTGTGTGAGTGTGATAAACAGAGAGAGAGAGAGAGAGGGAGAGAGGGAGTCTCAGAGAGAGAAGAATTCAGAACAGGAAGGGAGACAACGAACGAAAAAGAAAGAAAGAAAGAAAGAGAGCAAAGACAGCAGACGTAAGAAGAAGAAGAAGAAAAAGACTGTGACAGAAATGTGTCTGAAAAGACACAAGAATTGCATAAGAGCCAGCGCTGCTCATTATTTATTACTGTGTGATTAATGCTGGGTTCAACCAGCAGTCAGAGGAGGCATGTAAGAGAACATGTGACCATTTTATGATCTGCCGTGCCGCAACACATATGGTAGTG
Source organism: Sebastiscus tertius (assembly GCA_916701665.1). Taxonomy (NCBI): domain Eukaryota; kingdom Metazoa; phylum Chordata; class Actinopteri; order Perciformes; family Sebastidae; genus Sebastiscus; species Sebastiscus tertius. The sequence goes on from CAKAOH010002162.1 coordinate 18,858, forward strand.
TCGAAGAGATCGATTGATACATATCAATTAGGGATGCTAATTTTGAAAAACTTTCTTAACCAATAACCGACCCTCGTTAACCGACTAGATTTGTGCCTCGCATGCAGCGGTGCACCAGCCGCAGGAGCACAACAGATATTGGTTGACGTGAGTCTCCAGTTCACCGTCCGTGAGCGTTAACTTAGCAGCAACGATGCTGCGTGTAGTGTCGCGGACATGCAGCCACTTTCCCAGTAAAAGTCTCCACCGCACATTTAGTTTAGTTTAGCAGGTTGTCAGCTGTGTGTCTGCCCGGATTAACTTTAGCGAGTTTCCAACAAACAGTGTGTGTATTTGTGCTACGTTAGCAGCTCTAGCATTGCCGGAGGCGTCGTGCTCGCCACCGCCGCACACGTAGTCTGCGTAACTTTAGTGAGTTTCCAACAGACCGTGTGTGTGTGGGCGGTGAGTGTGAGGTTGTTGGTGGCGTTCTAGCTGTGAACGTAGGTGTAGCAGTGTGTGTACAGTTTATTTGTCGCTGAATAAATGCTACGAAACTACAACTCCTCCGCTCCGCTCAAGCGAGCCGGAGAGACTGGAGCCGACTTCCTGTATCCTGCAACTCCGGCTCCGCCTCTTAAGGTGGTAATAGATCGCCCTGTGCGTGCTGTTGCTTTTCTAGCGAGGACATTCTCAGGCATGCAAGTGACTACTGTAGGTCGCCAGCTTTGTAGTCACTGGAAAGCAGATGTTTCTCTCCTGGCGTTCAGGACGGTCGCCTCCCACCACCTTCCAGCTGCTGCATCAAGTGAACACGTCCCCAAGATTGAAAAAAAACTCCAATCTACAATCTACAAAAAGGCTGCCCTCCTCTCAGGATATCAAAGTAACAGTAACTGTAATCAGATTACTGCTTTTCAATTGTAATCCCTGATCACTGTAATGCGTTAGTCAGTAATGTGTTAGTACAAGAGAAGAGGAGAAAAAGAGAAAGGGAGATCAGAGAGGGGAAAGAAAGACAAGTGGGGGTGAGAGACAAAGAGAGAGAGACCTAGAAACAGCGTGAGAGATGGAGAGAGACAGAGAGAGAGAGAGAGAGAGAGAGAGAGAGAGATGGAGACGAAGAGAAGCAGAGCGCCAGAGAGGAAGAGAGACATAAAGGCATAAAGGGGAGAGAGAAAGAGACTTAAACTGTCTCTGGGGTCCAATGGGAGACACATGCCTCTGCACCCCGGGGTGTCAGGGCCATAGATCTGCTGCTGCTGCTGCAGCTCGCCCTGCACCCAAAACAACGGAGAGCTGCTGAGATTTGGCCCAAATATCAGACTGAGGAACAGCTTCCCTCCAACTCACCACAACAAAGACCAAACACACAGTGTGTGTGTGCGTGTGTGTGTGTGTGTGTGTGTGTGTGTGTGTGGGTGGTCGTTTCATCTAGCAGAATCATAGGCACACGCAGTGTTTTATTACCGCTGGATTTATTCATCTTTGCTTTATTAATATTATTTTTTTTTTAAAACTGGAAGTTATACCTGAAGGAAGACATCATATACTGTAAGATTTAACATTTAGAAATAGATTTTTTTAATGCCAGAATGTATATATTTGCCTCATTCGAGTCTATGCGGAGGTTGAAGGAAGTCACCACTTTTACTGTAACGTGACGTCATATCCGTTCCGTATCCGTCAACCAAAACAAACCGCAGCGAGCCGAAACGAGAAAGTAGAAAACGTTGGAGGGTCGGCGTGGATACGACCTGCACCCTCACATGTTAAATCCAGCGTGGTAAACACTACACATCCAGTAAAGGATGGAAACACTTTGGGTTTCACACATTGACAGGAAAAGTAGAGCTAGACATCACGGCTAAAGCTGCATGCTGACTCTGTTACGGACAGGAAACGTTATCGTATCGCGGTAACGCGCCGGTCGAGCTGGCTCGTCTCTGTGGTCAAATGGGCCGACGCTACAACTGTAGAGCACCATATACTGACGTTTATGTTAAATGCATTCAAACGGCTCCATTGTATATACAAAATACATATATAGAAAAAGATTGATTGGATTATATTCATCAGAGGTATAAACATTAAATGTCCCTTATAAATTAAAAAGAAAATACCACTAATTTATGAGGGAAATGTCTTTATTCTTTGATTTTTGGGTTGCTGGAAAAACATAAATAAATAATGCCTGACAATGATCCTGATATATTTGACATCTCTGACTACATACATGCTGATAATCAAACATTTTTACTGTGTTAATTTAGATATTTTCCAAAGTAAAAGTCCCTAGAAGTGTATAATTCAACTTTACTGCTTTGGTAGCAGGAATCTATCCTGATAATTATGTATGTAGTAATTATAATTATTAGAAGTGAATGCACTTGTAATGTGTGAACTTAATTACTAAGCTGAAGAAGGAAGCGGAGGGATGATGATGGATTAATAGATACAGCAGTAGATAATAGAGGAAAGGTGTGTGTGTGTGTGTGTGTGTGTGTGTGTGTGTGTGTGTGTGTGTGTGTGTGTGTGTGGATGCCTACCTATGATCTGGATGATCTGTGCCAGCAGGACTCCATCGGTGACGTCCTGGCTCAGGTCCTTGATGAGGCGCTGACAGCCAGACTTTGCCAGGTAGTGATTGGCCCAGTCCGTGTAAATCTGCAACGATAACAGAAGACATCCTGTCAATATATGCGTGAAACATAGACAGAGAGGAGGTGTGTGTGTCGATAACGTAACATACTGTATGTTGGATGGAGTAAAAGAAGGAAAGCTGAGTTTTTGTTTCTGCCCCTGAAGCCTACTTTATCCTTTCAGTCATTTCTAACCTAACTTCTCCTCGCTGCCTCTCTCCCGACAGCACAGCGCTCTGACTGCCTCTCTTGTCTTCTCTACAGTGATGTGGTAAATGTCCTGCCAGGGAGCACTGTCCAAACACCCCACCCGTTCCCTGCACATCTCCGCTACTCAAACACAAATATTTCATCAAGCTTTGGCACCCGAGGGTCGCACGGAGAGCTGTTTATGTTTATCTTCCTCAATGGGATTCACAAATGATCCCAGACAAACACTCTGACATAGATAGACGTTAATGTGACAGCCAGCGCTGACAAACTACATGAGCACCCAAATGAAGGACAGTCTTTAAGACATCTGCTGGACCTTTGGTCCATCACGGAACAGTGAGACAAAGCAAACTTGGCACGAGTCAGAGCAATCACACAACGGAATCTTGTTAAGTCGAGTCTTAACGAAGACGTTTGCTGTAACAGGTGGATTCACTTCCCCTGACGGAGTCTCTAAACCCGGAAGAGGAGCATGTTGGATAATCTTTTGTATTGTCACCTAAACCTCTTAAACAGCCGCTCCATCTTTCATTAGAGCCCATAAGCTGACCGATAAGCGAAGCTTTGTCCGGCAGGCGACAGAGTGATCTGGACAGCTGCTGCTGCGGTTTCACCGGGCGCCCCAAGACGAAAGATGGGAATCACATTTGGCGTCCAAGCGCTTGTGGCTTGCGGACTAAAAGAATCAGGTTCTTTTTGTGTGCGATTGGTTCCGTTTTTCACACGAGCTTGAGGATCGAAGAAGATGTAAACGTTGAAGGGCTGCTTCAAGCACCCAAAGTAGTTTTATATACCTCAAAACTTCACCAATGTGGTGTTTTTTATTATTCTTCCTTCCAGAACTCTCTCACTAAGCAGACAATTAGACTGTTGTCAGGCTATTAAATAGCCGTTATCAGAAACCTAAACCTAAAGAAGTTGTAGTTTTGTTGCCTAAACCTAAAGAAGTTGTAATTTTCTTGTCTAAACCTAAAAAGTTGTAGTTTTGTTGTTTAAACCTGAAGAAGTTGCAGTTTTGTTGCATAAACCTAAAGCAGTTGTAGTTTTATTGCCTAAACCAAAGTTGTAGTTTTATTGCCTTAATCTAAAGAAGTTGTAGTTTTGTTGCCTAAACCTAAAGAAGTTGTAGTTTTATTGTTTAAACCTAAAGAAGTTGTAGTTTTGTTGACTAAACCTAAAGAAGTTGTAGTTTTGTTGACTAAACCTAAAGAAGCCTTTTTGTTTGTGTTCAAAAGGTGATGTTTCATTCAGTTTTACAACATGTTAGAACGTGTTGCTTTTAAGTTTCGCTTTCACTTTTACAACGTAGCAGGCCCCTGCTGACCCTCATCTATGGTGCTTATAGCGACTGATAACGCCCATTTAATGGCCGGAGAGCAGTCGAATCGGTGCAGGAAGAACTAGACAGAACCTGGAAAGTTACAAGAACTAGAAAAGCAATCTGGTTCTTCACACTGTGCGGAGAGGAGCGAGCGTTTGAAACAAACTTCCATAGACAGCCATGGAGGAACGTCTTTCTTCCTGCTCAGCTTGAAATGAGATTCTGGGACCAAAAGGAAATCTGTAGCAGCCCATATAAAGACACTAACTGCTGCTCTGCTGCCGGAAACTTCTTCTTGTTATCCCCGGATAAAAAAAGTGGTGAAAATCCCCTCAGAAATGTCAGATCCTCCACGAGTATGGGGGGTCCTTAGTGTCAAAAAGTAGAATTAATTCAGATGTATATACTTCCTGTCAGTCAAACTGTGTGGTGGAACTTTAACATCTTTGTCTCCAGAATTTTCTGCAGATGAAGTTTCTATAAGCACAACAGGCTTCTCGGCATCTCAAATGGGAATTCCCTCATAAAACTTGTTTCTCATGATGAAAGAATCCCGTTTTCCCCTCATTTACCTCACACCGTCCGTAATTAAAAACATTTGTCTCCCGCTCTTTTCTCTTTTTCTTGGAAGAGAGAGATGCTCCTTTTTAAAAGACGCCGCCTCTCAGAAGTTTTCTATCTGTTGTGGTTTTCCCTCGGCGACTTTCTCCGTGATGAGAAGTCGTAAAGTCGGACAAAAAAATGAGAGCCGTCGCTGGGGAAAACACACTAAAACCTGCTCGCAAACAAGAGGCATGTGCACGTGCAAATAAACACACACACATACACCGCAAATGCAAACCGCATCCCATCGGGGGGCAAGTAAACAAACAGGAGAGCAGGAGGATGGGGAAAGTGAGGAGGAATTAGGATGCTGTCAACTACAGTCACACATCAGGCTGCAGGAAATTCCACCAAGGCTGCTGGACAGCTAAGTTCATCAGAGACCTGGGACGACGAAGAGTAGGAGGAGGAGGAGGGTTTGATCTGTAACAATGTCTTAGCAGCCACCTCCCGCTGCCATACATCTCTCTCTCTCTCTCTATCCGTACCCTTAAAAGGGAGCAGGGACAGAGGATTAACGCTGCAGCACAGAACCAGAGTAAAAAAGACTCAACCCTCCTGCCAGCAATAGGCAGGTTCACATCCAAATTTAGCTCCAACGTTAACAACATTTCCCGAAAAGCAGCAGAAGAAAATGCAAATTGAAGTGCGTTTCCATCCACTACTTGACCTGAGTGCATCGAAATAAAGAGTTAGTGGTTTTTCCAAATTGAGAATGCACTTCAACACAGGTGGATGGAAACACACGTAAAGCTGCAGTAGGTAGAAATGGAGCAAACGTGATTTAAAAAAAGTTATTTTTATATAAAACAGTCACTATATCCTGACAGTAGTGCATGAGACAGGTAATCTGAAAAATATCATGTGTCTCTGTGTCCTCCGGAGCACAGCCAATAGGAACGCTCAAGTTGTCTTTCAGAACGCTTGAATTACAATATGCTAAAAGGTAATTATGGATTTTTTGGCCCAGTGATGCCAAAAATATTCTGCCTACTTGCAGGTTTAATACATGTGCCGGCTTCCCTTTGTGCGCGTCAAGCAGGAGACCCAAAAGGTTTTGGACCGCAGTGAAAATGTTGTTTTTGAAAGACTAAATGCCAACAAACACGGACTGAAGCAGAGTATTTAGTTCGATTGGCGCACTGTAGTGATTTGGTCAACCGAACCAAACTCTTCGGGCTCCGTTCCAGCTCTAACTAGCTTTGTTTGAGGGCGTGCCAAACTAGCCGCTAGGCAGGTATTATGCAAATGTGATACTTGGTGACATCACCACGTTACGGAAGAAAAGGCGGGACTTCAAGGAAGGCGTTTGAGGCAGTTCAGGAACAGTATTTCTGTGAAGAAGAGGAACTCCTTTTGGCCTGGGCTTTGTAACTTTGCAGACCTTTTACAAGCACAAAAACTATATAACACACGACAGGAAAAGGAAATAGCACAATAGGCATAATAGGTCCTCTTTTAACTAAATTTCCAGAAAAGCAGCAAAAGAAAATGCTGATTAAATTGCGTTTCCATCCGCTACCTGAGCTGAGTGCATCAAAATAAAGAGTTAGTGCTTTTCTAAATTGAAAATGCACTTCAAAACAGGTGGATGGAAACACACTTAATGTTTCTGGGAAAACACAGAGGCCTTTCAATCATTTCCTCAACACTCGTGGATGCAAGTAAGAAGAGAATGGAGGAGGTGGGGAGTGATCCACATACCTAGCAGAGGGAGCGATACCCAACGGATGAATTCAATTTGTGGCTAAAATAGCCAGCTGCTTCTGCATCTGCCGCAGCTCCTGGAGGGAGATGACTCCCAATAAACACTCATCTTCAGGGCTGCACACTATAGCCGTTCAGCCCCGAGGTCAAAACAGTATTTGCATTTGATTTGGAAAGTTTGTTTTAGCAGCAGGACAACAGGGCTTCACACAATCACAAGAAAAGCAAACTAAAGCGAGTTTAAAGTCTCTCTCTGAGCAAACACTCTTTATCTGCAAACACTTGTCTTGCTGAATGGAACAAAGCGTCCATATGGGAATCTAAAAAAGGATCAAACAAGGTGGTCATAGATAAAATTTCACTCAGGCTGATTACAGATCTGCTTGCAGGTCAGTTTCAAACTGAAACCTACGAAAACAACAGCACTGATGACACAAACAGAAAAGTTCACTTCAAACTAGGGCTGTCAAGGTTAACGCCGTAATAATAACATTAATGCAACTATTTCTAGGTTGTAGCGGACTCAGTTTTAAAGCTACTGGTATCATATGAAACTAGAAAACCTAAAGATTCCATTGGTACCAACAATGTCATATTAGCTTGCCGTGGTATGGTCATTTCCAAAGGGGTTCCTTGACCTCTGACCTCCAGATCAGTGAATGTAAATGGGTTCTCTGGGTACCCACAAGTCTCCCCTTTACAGACATGCCCACTTTATGATAATCACATGCAGTTTGGGGCAAGTCATAGTCAAGTCAGCACACTGACACACTGACAGCTGTTGTTGCCTGTTGGGCTGCAGTTTGCCATGTTATGATCTGAGCATATTGTTTTATGCTAAATGCAGTACCTGTGAGGGTTTCTGGACAATATTTGTCATTGATTTGTGTTGTTAATTGATTTACAATAATAAATATATACATACATTTGCATAAAGCAGCATATTGGTCCACTCCCATGTTGATAAGCATATTAAATACTTGACAAATCTCCCTTTAAGGTACATTTTGAAGAGATACAAAAATGTGATTAAATGCGAAGTAGAGCTGATTAAATGGATTGACAGCTCTACTTCAAACCTATTTCTGCATCTTACTTCATCACGTACCAGCAGGTGAACATTAGAATTGTCTGTGTCCTCCGTAGCTCCTAACGGCATCTGCAAGATTTCACAGACCGGAGGAAAACAACCAATCAGAGCTGAGCTGGAGCCTTGCCGTCTCTGAGTAGCTGTCAATCACTCGCGAACTCTGATCAAACGGTCAAACCAGGCAGCGCTTATCAAATATGAATCAATATTCTGTTACTGCAATGCCTATTTGTTGTGTAAAATCACAGCTGCATCCGTCGAATGAACAGCCAATAGGAACGCTCTCTCTCTGAAATGACCTGTGATTGGTCAAAGTCTCCTGTCATGGGCTTTTAAAAGCCTGAAAACAGAGCCATGAGGAGGAACAGAAGTCTAGTTTTCTCTCAGAACACTTGGATTACAATATGCTGAAAGGTTATTATGGATTTTTTACCCAATGATGCCAAAAATATACTGCCTACTGCTGCTTTAACACAGAAATAAAACATTGCCAGTCATCTGAAGGAATATGCCAAAATGTGCACATCACAGAAGAACCCCAGGAAGAGTCTGCCACCAACTTCTAGCTCTGGACATTTTCGGGAACTCAAGTTGGAAACGTTGCAAGGAGAGCTCAAACAAATCAAGGCAGAAGACTCGGACTCAAAAGAACAGCTACAACTTCCTGTTTCACACCCCGACTTCAAGTTCAGTTAGAAAAAAACCCTAAGAATGGTCTTTGAAGCATGCCGAAGCCTGCAGGTGAATCGGCAATGTCCTGCGTTTGACCCTGAAGTCCTGGGACCCCTTGTCACCTGTCATCCAACCTCTTCTCTCTGAGCTTTCTGATGAAACACGCAAACATCAAAGCGACACTTTCAAGAAGAAGCCTGCCTCCTGTCTCAGCGTGAGCCGCCGACTCACTGATCCACTCACTTCATGAGAGTTCAGCCTGTCAGCAGCCTCTCCTGCACTCGTTACCCTCTCTCCTCTCTCTGAGTCCCAGTCGCTACGGCAGCGGCAAAACATCAGCATTAACGCCGCCTTCAGAGACATCTTATAGAGACACACATGCTAGATGAGACAACATGCACATGCAATCTATACCAATTCCCCAGCTGCTCATGCACAAGCAAACACAAATGAACCCCCTCCCCTTGCCCACCCTCCTTCCTCTTTCTGTGTTTCGGCAGCCAGCATCAATCAGCAGAAGTCCAGTCTCCGAGCTGATGTTATCCTCACTGATGCCACAATGAAGTGTCGTCCCTCTCCTCCTCTTCCTCTCTGCAGATCTCTCCCCCTCGGCAGAGCTAACGAACAGCCGGCTCTCACCACCCGGAGCAGATAAACTGCCTTCAACAGTCCCGATCACAATGCAGTGACTACAGCTACGCAGGTATTTTTTGGCAGAGCCTGCAGTGGCGCCGCTCAGCCTCCGGGGGGGAGGCGAGATGCTGGAGTGAGAGGAGGAAGGAAGTGCACTGTTTATCAATGTCCTAAATGTATGGGCTCTTTAATCAGGGCATCATTCCAACGCTGTCTAATAAATTAAGAACTTAATTGCGTTCAAGGGGTTTGTGCGTATACACAATCACTTGGGAGACATTCAGCTGTGTAATGCTGTTTTTGGAAACAGTCTAGCCAGGAGAGACGTCTCCTCTGTGCCTATACGCCGGCTCGGAGAGCTCAACTTGGCAACGGTGCAGCTCTGCTCCCGCATGGCTCCTAAATGTAATTAAACACAACATAAAGCTGCATTAACTAAACGAGCGATGAGCCGACGGAATCGATGTGACAGAGCTTCCTCCATGACTCCCTGTCTCTGGGTCATGACAGACACAGGAGTGATGGAGGGATGAGAGCATCCAGGATGGGATGGCGGCTGTTGCTGAGTTCATGGAGGGTGGTAGAGAGGAAAAAAAGACACACACAAAAAGTCAAACTCAACAGAAAATCTGTTGTTGCTGTGCTGTTCTATTCACAGGTGATGTTTGGGATGTATGGAGGACAGAACATGCCAAAATCAAAAATAAATGAATGAATAAATAAATAAAAAATATATGTCATTAAACATAGCAAAAATAATATTAAAAATGAATGTATACATGAATACATAAATAAATACATACATTAAAGAAATAAAAATATAAATAAAAAAAATGAATGTAAAAAATAATATAAATAAATACATGAATAAATGTAAAGGAAAATTAAAAAGAAGAGTAGATAAATAAGGGGATTAATATAAAGATAAATAAATAAAGAAGCAAATTAAAACAGAATTTCTGTTATAATTTTTTAATAATTTAATTTTGTTTTAATTTTATCAATTATTTAAATATCAATTTATTTCACATTTAATCAGTTAATTAATGGCTACATTTATTTTTAATATTATTTTGCTACATTTAATGACATATTTAGTTATTTATTGAGTCATTTATTTATTTTTTGTTCTGGTAAATCTTATTGCTCCCCACATCTTCTCCAGCAACTAGACTGTGCTGATGTCACAAAATTAAACTCAGATCTGAGGTGAGCACAGGGAAACCTTTCTTACTTACAGTGAAGGCCACACATTCAAATAGCAAATAAGCAAAACACATTTCTAAGTGGAGGGGAACTTTAAATAATACAGTTGAAGTTGAATTTACATGATAGAAAGTCGGGTAGATCAGTAATACTGCAGCTCAAGGTCTTGTGGTACCTTGTAAATTGGGAGCCAGTGAAGGAAGACTGTGGTAATAATGTCATAAAAAAGTTCTGGCCTGAAGAAGCTGCTGAGTTTTGAATAAAGCTGGTGTAACTGGACAGCTGAGCATCCCATTTTTTAAGAGAAAACAAAAGCGTGAATGCATTTTTCTAGGGTCAGTAAAACCGATGAATTGCCTCATCCTGGAGACATCCAACTGTGAGCATCTGCTGCTTTCAGTGTGTCCAGTGAAGAAGAGGTCAGAATGATAGATAACCATGAGATTTCTGACGAAACCCTTCGGGGCCCGGTACGACTGTCAGCGTCCGACTACGTTACGGAGGCACCTGGAAGCCATTTCCACTATATAAACCTTCTCGGGGTTTCCTGGGATAAAGTCTGACGCATCTCTATTCCCTCAGAAACCGTCATTATCTTGTCCCGAGAGCGGGATAGAGAGGCCTCCTTCAAACCCACCTAATCCTGAGGTAATAGCAGCCGGCGCCTTTCCAACATTGGCTCCACTCCAATCTCTGCAAACACCCAAGTGGGGAGTTTACGCCGGCAATATACAAATGGAGGACTCGAAGTCTCCTTGTGGCCTGGCCGCTAGCGAGGAGGGATCAAAAATAATAACTTTATTTACGTGACAGCGATTTTTTAAGAGGCAAGAAATGGACTAGATGCGAGGGAGATGAGCATCCTTGTTGCCGTGCCAACTGTCGGTCGCGGGCCAAGTCTGGGTGTGTGCTTGGCTTTAGAGATCTGTCCAGTTGTGTTTACAACCAGCAGCTTTACACGCAGTGATAAAACACTAATCAACTGCAGCAACAGATGTGGAATAGATGGAATGAATGTGAATAATCAATTCATGCACGTGAGAATATAAAAATGACTCTATTCAACTCTAATTTTTCTCCACCAAAAGAAAAAGCCTCTCTGAGCCAGAGTCTTACTCACTGTTTCCCGAGAGCCTGTTAAGTGTGCATCACTGTTTGTTTGGCTCATTGCTTCCAAGGAAAACTGATTAGCATGTTGCTTTCAAGGTTCCTTCTGCGTATTAAGCCAGCTGCACACATTTATACCGCCGATACGTCACCGAGCAGCTCCATCCCAGGAGCTGGACATACAGGTGCCTCGGTACCTTCTAGCAGTATAGCTGGGACGACACACATATCTCTCAATTCGATACTATCACGATACTGGGGTGTTGATTCAAGTAGTAGTATTTTCTTCAGCCATTGTTAAGAGAAGTTTTCTGCCTCCACTTAACGCTCCGCCCACAAGATATGTCATCATATTTACTAACAGAAAAGGGGTCTGTATAATCCAATCAATCTTATTTCCATATATGTATATACAGTTCCCTTTGTTAACACCTTATTTTGAAAACCAGACGTCGTCACACTTGTATACCGATAACGTTTCCTATCCGTGACAGAGTTAGCACGCAGCTTTAGTCGTGATGTCTAGCTCTGCTTTTCCTGTCAATGCATGAAACCCAAAGTGTTTCCATCCTTTACTGGATGTGTAGTGTTTACCACGCTGGATTTAACATGTGAGGCTGCAGGTCGTATCCACGTGGACACTCTGCCGTTTTCTGCTTTTTCGTTTCGGCTCACTGCGGTTTGTTTTGGTTGACGGATACGGAACAGATATGACGTCACGTTACTCAGACTACAACAACAAAAGCGGAAACTTCCTTCTACCTCTGCATAGACTCAAATGAGGCACTTAGACCGATCCTGGCATGACTTCACTATAAGACCAGCAGATAACAGGAGAGAAGCTGCTAAAAACTGAAGCATTCAGTCATTGTTTGCTCGTGCCCACGGCCTGCCAAGCCACTTTGTCGTTTCAGGGGAAATCCTGAGCAGAAAATGACATAATTGCATGGCGGGGAGAAGTTTGGACACACAATCCATGTTGGACGTGCTCACACACACGTCAGTCAGCGCCGATCTCTCTCTCAGGCCAAAGAGAGAAGGGATGGTCAGATAAAAAAGAAAACAAATGACAGCTCCAAAGCAGATAAAAAGACACATGAGAGCAACACAGTTTGGGAGACGGACAGGAATAAAAGACAGATGTGTTTGTTGACCAATTTTGAGAAACCGTCAGTGGTTACGAGCACCAATTACAGACAATCATTCGCCAAAGCAGCGCAATTTTAAGGTAGCACGCAGGGGAATTATTACGCGTAGTAGCTTTCCATTATTTTTTTGCCAGGAAAAAATGCTAAAATATCTAATATCATTCCAGCATGGCACACGAAGGACGCATCTAAATCACAGCTATCCACTAAGTATAATAAACCAAGCACAATGTAACCTGATGACTGTGAACATCAGCGTCAACACATCAATTTCCCGCTGACCTCACAATGAAAATGTTTGAAGCAGCGCCGCTGGAGGAGAGACTCTCTGTGCTACGCCGACAACAAACCGAGACTAGAAGTTCAGCGGCTGAGTTCATGTTTATGTGACGGAAACCCATCAGATGCTGGAGGAGTCATGTTATACAACCTTCAAACACACATCCTGAAACACTTCCTCCCTCTTACCCCAAACCAGAAGGACCAGAGGACTAGATTTACACCGTCTCCATGTCCAACAGGTCATTTAGTTTGCAACGGCTATAAAACACAGAGGTGAGGAGGTGAACACTACATACATGCAAAATATGAGACGCAGAAGAGAATATGGAGGAATGTTTTCATAATCTTGCCGGCGTGCCATTATAAATGCATTTAAAAGAAGCTGATGGAACTTAGAGTATAGGTTTGAGAGAATACACTGTAAAAAATATTCAGTTTGATGCTTTTACACTGTTAAATGTTGTCAGTCGGAAATGTACAATTCAATCCAGGAGTTGTTTTTAAAGAGGACCTATAATGCTCATTTTCAGGTGCATACTTGTATTTTGGTTTTCTACTAAAACATGTTTTCATAGTTAAATTTAAAAAAGAAAAACGCTTTATTTTTCTCATACTGGCTGCAGCATCTCTTTACACCCTCGGTCTTCTGAAACGCTCTGTTTGCGCTCCGACCCCGCCCTCTTGAAAAGCCCTGAAGTCTGCTGATTGGTCAGTTGGCACACTGTGTAATGATTGGTCAACCGAAACCAAACTCTTCGGACTCCTCTCTCCGCTCCGCTCTAACTAGCATTGTTTGAGTGCGTGCCAAACTGGCTTCTGGGCAAAATGTGTTACTTCGTGACATCACTATGTTACGGAAGAAAAGGCGGGACTTCAAGCGAAGCGTTTAAGGCAGTTCAAGGGAGAGTAACTCCTTTTGGCGTGGACTTTGGACTTTATTTTGTTTTGTAAATCGCAATTTCATTGCTGGAGTGCTTTACCGTCGTGACAGCAATCACATTGTTAGACCGATTACATTATAAAACATCAATCATGAGGTGATATTTACAATGTAAAGTTTAAGTTCGAGCGTGACGAAGTGTTCAAAATGCCTTTATTTTTGGAGGAATGCAGCAATGTGTTGTCCACGTTGCACTAATGTTTTAATCTTGTTCTCTAAACAAAGGCACTTCATATATAATTTCATCATGTATAAACTCTGTTACACCTCTATGTATATACATACGTAGTTATTACTTCTCTATACATTCCTGTTTACACCTCTGTGTACATACATTACTTCTCATCATGCGTATACATAGCTACTACATCCTGTTTACATTCAACTAAATTACAAATTTACATTAATATTTTAGATTTACTTATGTTGATATTTATTTTACCTTCATTATTTTATGCCTTACATTATCATTTTGCTTTCATTTTAACTTGTGTGATTTCCCCTTTTACTGTACATAAACATATTTTATGAGCATAGTTGAAGGAACCAAAGGACCAAAGGATTTTCATTACCCAATGACCGCTTTGCTGGAATTGACAAATGACAAATAAAGAAACCTTGAACTTCAGTCCTATATTGTCAGTCTTTTTGAATCATTTCATTCTACCACTGTTATTTAATGTCCTCCCTTCTACAGCGTGTGTTTTATTACCGAGATAAAAATATTAGGAATCCCATAAATAACCTAAACCGAAGCACGCGGTGTGTTCAAGCCATCATCATCTCTGCCCTTAGAGTACAGACATGTAGTCTGCAGCAGATGCTGAAGTAGTCACACACACACACTCACACTCACACACACTCACACTCACACACACACACACACACACACACACACAGTTGCAGTATCTCACCTTACCATGGTAACCGCAGCATGTGAGGCAGCGTCTGGCTCGCTGGCTCTGTGGCCTGCGTGCCAGACGCTGCCACCGTCGTGCTGGTGAAGGGAGGGCACGCACTGGCAGCAACATGCAACCTCAGGCACAAGCATTTTCAGCTCTCGGAGCCTATCACACCTAAAATCTAGATCCAAACCAAAACTAAATAAGCTGTTATGATCTCAGACGTCTGTCATCATCCTGATGAGCTCAGAGAGGCTCACCTGTGCTGCTCAGAGACAACGAGGCACAGGTGAGCTCAATCTGCATGCAATCAGCGCTCCCATACTGTAACTCTGTTTGCCCTGCTACCAGCCAGACCTGTTCCCCTGTCTTCATCAAATCCACAATTTGATGATTTAAAGGGGATATTCATCTAAAATAAAGTCCCTTTTTTGGTTGAATTTCCTGGCTCTCTGTCCCTAAAGGACGACGGGCAGGAAGGATTAGCGTTGCTAGTTTTTGCACTACTTTGTACAGAAAATTCACAAAGGAAAGATGGATGGATGAAGTCACAGAGACATGTTAGATAAACACAAGGTGGTCCTCCATTTCTGAGCTCCATCTTACTACTACTTTATGATTCTCATTTTGCGTTAGCTCATGCATTAGCCGCTGCGGCCGTCCCTATAGTCTCCAGCCCTCGCCAATTAGGTCACCTGAACATCCAGGTTGGCTCTGGCCAGTTGAGAAAAACAATGTAGCTCTAGCAGCTATTATAAATAGCCAGCAGACATTTGTGTGACATTCTGTGGAGAGCTTGTGTTGATTAGCTGCTAGCTCCCAAGAAGAGCTCCTTCCACAGCCTCAGATCACCTCTCTGTCGTGGTAACAGCCCTAAATTGAGGCCTTGCGTTGAGCGGCGGGCAAACTTTTCCTGCTCGGCGGCGGCCTTAACAAGCGCCCCGCAGCTCCCGGCTGACACCCGTCTATTCCGGGACGCCGCGGGGCTCTGTAATCATTCCTTCAGACCTCTGCAGGCTCCGCCCACTCCAAAACACACACAAATAAATCAGGAGGCGAGCGGGACTACTGTGTCATTAGCTAAACCCCTGCTGCATCGGTTACAGAAGCACACAAAACACATCCTCGTCATTCGCCCCCTGCAGGGTCTGAATTATTCTCCATCCGATTATTCTCTACCGACAAAAAGCCAAATGATGAGGACATGATCTGTGTCGGCGTGACTCAACGCTGGCCTGCGCAGATTAGTCACACTTCCTTACAGCGTCTTACAGTTTGTTAAATCAGGATGAGTCAGCTGCTGACTAGTTGTGGTCGGTTGGCTTTTACAGACCGGGCTCCAGTTGAGCCTGGTTTGGAGGCACTTTCACTCTCAGCAGCAACTGTTGCCTTTCGCCACAATAAGCCGCCCTCTCTGGGCCGTCATGGTGGGAAAACTTATTTTATTTGCCTTTTAAATCAAATGCAAACGGGAGGAAAAACACAGAAATAAGAACACAAGGGGGTTGTAATCAGGCTTGTGCAGATGGCAGGTCAAAAGGTTGCGGAGTTTTGTACAAATACTCACATTTACAGCCCTGAGCTTACGGTAAACACTGAGCCCTCAAAGCTATCAGCGGGCCCACCAACTGCCACAATCTTGATCAGGTATCAGCCCCATCGGACTTTATCTGGACCTTTGTGTAAAAATCTCATTTTATAAACCCATTTATATGCAGAACGCAACACATGTCTGTTTGGTTTCAATCGGGGACTGCCATCTGCTTGTTGAGAAACAAATTAATGTAGATCGCTAGATTAATGGGTTTTTGATTGGGTGCCGGCCAGACTGCCAGGAGTCCGGGCCTGGTTCTGTTATTAACAAGCCTCTCAAGAGGACGAGGACAGGACGGCGACACTACGCCCAGCCACTTAGCGGAGCGGCCAGACCGCTGATTGTTTTGTACACTTATTGATGAGCAACGACGCTTGTTGGTGGTGCTCGAACAGGAGAGGCTGTCATTTGTTTCAAGTGGTTGGTTTTACTTTGGATGGAAGTTGTTCTGTGAAGGCAGAGTGAAATCAATCACTCCGTCTCATTTATTTGTCGTTTCTTTCTTGCTCTATCAAGTGTTAAAGCGGCAGTAGGTAGAATGTTTTTGGCATCATTGGGCAAATATTCCATAATAACGTTTCAGCATGTTGTAATTCAAGTGTTCTGAGAGAGACTTCTGCACCTCCTCATGGCTCTGTTTTCAGGCCTTAAAAATGTAGCCTGTGACGGGAGACTTAAGCCAATCACAGGTCATTTCAGAGAGAGAGCGTTCCTATTGGTTGTTCATTCAACAGAGGCAGCTGTCAATCACTCGCGAGCTCAGTATAAACCATCTTGCTTATTGTTCAGGGATAATTCCAGTCATATGTTCTTGTTATTTTGATAATTTTAGGCATCGTTTCTATCAGTTATAATAATGTTAATGATTCAAGTATTTAGTTCATTTGTTTGTTTATAATAAAGGTGCTAAAGGCATCACTTCACCACCGCAATTCTCTGTTTTCTCTAACTGGTATTTATACACTGACGTTATAAGTTAGTTTCATTTGACAAGCCAGGTTATTCAAGGACAATAGCTGAGAATATGAGGGAGGTAATGCAGCCTGCCACTGGTCACCTGTTAAAGAGGACCTATTGTGTTTATTTTCAGGTGCATACTTGTATTTTAGGTTTCTACTAGAACATGTTTACATGCTTTAATTTTCAAAAAACGCTTTACTTTGAGTAAACCGGCTCATACTGGCTGTGCTGAAGCACCTCTTTTCACCCTCTGTCTGAAACGCTCTGTTTGAGCTCCGCCCCCGCCCTCTTTCGAAAAGCCCAGTCTGCTCTGATTGGTCAGCTGAACCCACTCTGTTGTGATTGGTCAACCGAACCAAACTCTCTCCAGCTCCGCTCTAACTATCTTTTGTTTGAGGGCGTGCCAAACTAGCCATTATGCAAATGCGTTACTTGGTGACATCACCATGTTACGTAAGACAAGGCGGGACTTCAAGCAAAGCATTTCAGGCTGTTTAGGGGAGAGTAACTCCCTTTGGCGTGGACTTTTGGCTTTGTAACTTTGCAGACCTTTTACATGCACAAAAAACTATATAAAGGAAAGGGAAAAAAAGCACAAAAGCATGATAGGTCTCCTTTAAAAAGCACCCTAAAAATCGATTTGAGCTATACAACTTAAGCATCACAAGTCATTGTTTAATCATATATAATTATAAATTACCTGATGTTATTCTACCAGAAGTCTGCCTTCCCTGAAATAAAGTGTTCACAAGTCAGTTGAACGGTGAACAGTCCTGTTGAATCCACTCCAGTTGTAAGGGAGGCCTGATGCAGGCTATATAGGGCTTTTTTCAGCCTTGAGACAACAACAAAGACACAGACAGCACTCAACGCTCGTCAATCCATTCTGTATAAAATGTTTTTCCACTCAGCGACCAGCAGAGAGCTCCACCGCACTAACCCTCAGCCTCCTCCATCCAGCAGCAGCAGCAGAATCGACCATATTTGCCTTTTGTGGAGCTGCTGGCTGCTGAAAAGCAGTCGGGGGTCGGTACGAATGAACTTAATGAGTCATCCAAAGATCATCTGTGAATCACTGTTTGAGAGTGAAAGCCAGAACGGCCGGCCACTTCAAATGCAGAGTGGCTTTGGCTCTTTGGTTAGTAATGAGGCATATTTCCCTGTGTTCTACTGCAGCCATAACCTATAAACCAGACTCCCCCTTGTCCAGACCTTAAAGGAACACATCAATGAGCACTGACGGTCAGAAAGCATGAAATGCCCCTTTATAGGATTTTAAAACTCACTTTTATAAATAGTTCTAAAGCAGAACAAAAGTCAATATAGACGTATATATAACAGTTAAAAAAAAAAGCAAATTAAAGGGTAATGCCACAATGAGTTTACTCATCACACGGGGTGTTATTCACACTGTGAAAAGGGTCATAACGTCTTCTGTGGCTCTGGAAAAATATAACCGTGATGATGTCAGCTAGGGGATTGAAATATGTGGGCATTTACCATCCAGGGAGGGTTTCAGAAAGAGACTATATTTAGTTGAATGATGGGAAATGTATAGGGTGCATGCCAAGGACTAAAAGTTAGGATATGTCGGCCCGTGCTGCATCAATTTTGACCATTTATTCTTTCAATTTGTCTCTCAAGTATCCCAAATTTATGGAAGTGCGATATTAATCCTCTGGAGAACCCCTTCAACCATTGGTGGACCCACAGGAGGGACACAATGTTGGGGAAAAAACATTGCAACAGCCCTCTTGGATGACCCTCTGGTAGATTAAATATAGGGTGCCCTTCCAGTGGAAAAAACACAATGAAGTCTCTAAGGTGCCCTTCTAGTGGAGAAAACACAATGAAGTGCCCTATAAGGTGCTCTTCGAGTGGAAAAAACACAATTAAGTCTCTAGGGTTCCCTTCCAGTGGAGAAAACACAATGAAGTGAGCTCTAAGGTGCCCTTCCAGTGGAGAAAATGTGATGAAGTGTTCTCTAGGGTGCCCTTCCAGTGGAGAAAATATGATAAAGTGCACTGTAGGGTGCCCTTCTAGTGGATAAAATGGGATGAAGTGCCCTCTAGGGTGCCATTTCAGTAGAGAAAACACAATGCAGTGCGCTCTAGGGTGCCATTTCAGTAGAGAAAACACAATGCAGTGCCATATTGGCTGACCTACATGCTAGAAAACGTTCTGTGCACTGGTGCCATTTTTCACCAGAGTCCACCACAGCCTTCAGCTTAATCTCTCCCTGACATTATTACCAAACCAAATGAGGTCGGGTCACGGGCTAGGTGAACAGTGACAGCATAGGGCACGGAGAGGTTAGAGCCTATTTAGCTCTACTACAGCAAAGCATGTGGCATTCATTTCAAGCCAACAACTGTTACGCATACGTAATGATGTTGGTAATCAGCGGGATTTAAATTAGATTAGCTTTAAAAGTCATATTTTAACCACCATTATTTTGGGGGGGGGGAACAGTTTTCTTAATCAACTCAAGTCCACAATTACTCTGAGTTTATGACCACACCTGGTACATTCAAGGCCTGACGCTAACACAATAAAGCCTCAAATACACTACACTTGCATTCAGAAATATCATTTTTAACTTATTTTTCCAGCAATTTTATTTCCTCCATATGCTCTCCTCTACACAGGTACATTAGTTGATTCTCTAGAGCCTGTCTTCACACTTCCATGACCTCTATGCCCCTCTCACACCCATCTACAGTCATTAACGTGGCAGCATACTGTTGCGGTGAACTCAGTGGAGGCAACAGGAGGTTGTGTGTGTTGCTGAGTATGAACCAATCAGGAGGAGATTGGGGTCATGACCTTCAAGGGATTGAGGACTGAATGGACCTCATTGGCTGTCTAATGGTGCTTTCATCAGGGTCAATGAGGTCGACTGACTTCACTTCAATGAAGGTCTTCTTCAGTGTCAGTATGTGCACTGAGCTCGCTTAATACAACACAAATCAGTGGACACAAATCAATACGTGACTTCACAATTCCTTGTAACTTCAAATGGCCTAAAAGAGACGTTTTACTCAATTTAACTTTGAGATGAAGCCAAAAGTATCCAGCAGAAAGTGAAACTTAGAAACAAACTGATACAGTATGTGGGTTGCCAAGTAGATGGGCATGTTGCCAGACTCCCACACAAACCCATTTCACAGCCTAAACCGTCATCCACCGGTTAAATAAACCCACACACACACTCAGCTGCGAGAGCATCATGGTAACTAAGCCAGTGCTGGGTTGCCAGTTCTGTGCTGGCACCAGTAGAGGGACCTGCAGACCAGAAAAACATGGCGTTGATGATTAATTGAGTCATTCCAGTGATAGTGCCATTAATCCCCCCCAATGGTGTTTACTGCAGCTCCACCAGCTCAGTCAAACCTGAGCCCTCGACGTTTACGAACAGAGTCATCCTTATTCATGAATCTGATGTCACTGTGCATGACAGCAGCAGAAATAGCTGCTAATTGCAGGTTTATAATGAGCTAGTGCTCGGGCAACAAGCAGGATAACTGCTGTATCTGAATCTTAACTGTTGCTTCAGTAACCCAGTTTCTGTGATGGGAACCATTTATCTAATCCAATCTCTCATTTAATTCCATTAACCTTTGTTTGAACCGTAGGATCATTTAAATTAAAAGCTGTGTTTTACAAAAAGAGATTTGGTAAGAAACGCCACAACATAAAGAAACATTAAAACTGCAGAAAAGTAATGGTGCAAAACAAGTTAACATACAACTTCTACAACTCGTCAAATACCACCGCTCGGTCAGTGCCCCTCGGCATCGGAGAGCGACACACGGGGTACCCCTTTTGCGTTACTTTTGGACGGACCAGGGACGGCGTGTTAACATTCTTGTTATTTGCATAGTGTCCTTTCAAAATAAACTTCTGTTTTACACAGGAAGTTAGGTCTAGGCAACACAGCCACTTAGTTAGGGTTAGGAAACGGTCATGGTTGGCGTTAACTTCACTGACTACCGACTCACGTGAATGACGATACTATCGACTCACGGGACTTACAATACTACCGACTCATGTGACTCACGAGACTGACAATACTAACGACTCACAAGACTCAAAGGACAGACGATACTAATGACTCACGGGACTGACAATACTAACAACTCACGTGGCTTACAGGACTGACGATACTAACGACTCACGCGACTCTCAGGACTGACTAGTTGAAAGCCCGGTTCGTCACATACTGTCGCTAAAGGGTGTTTCTGTGCTTCTGTTTCCGATGCCGAGGGGCACTGAAATGGCGTTATTTGACGAGTTGGAAGTGAGAACATGTTGACTTCTAATGACGGAAAACAATTGGAAACTTTTCCAAAGCAACTTTGCAACAGGCATCGTGAGAACAGCCATCATCAACTAGAATAAGAGAACAACCCCAAAACACGATGACAACCATTCGCCCCAGACCTCACCTCCATTAACAGACAGGGAGTTCCAGTAACAGTCCACCTTACGCAACCAGCACATCAGAGAGTTGACACCGAACACAGTGTAAAAACACGGGTTGAATAACGGTGCGGTTAGCTTGGCTGCTCGCACCCCATCAGCCCTGACATTTACTGTAAACGCAGAGTGTATGTGCTGAACATCTGGGGGCCGGGGGTCTGTGACTCGGCCCTGAATCACAGGTGGCTGCTGCTGAGTCACAGAGAGTCACTGAGGCTCCACTGCATGTGTCTTCCCCTTTCACTTGCCAACAGACTGTGAGACGCTCATTCTTGCCTCGTGTGTCACTGTTGCCTATTAACCTTGTGTTGTTTTTATCCTGTCATTCCTTTCCTCACATTCTGCTGATTGATTGCGCCTTCATTCTGCATGTGTTGCTTGTTTTTTTTTGTTTTAAGATGATAAAAGAGATTTCCAATTGAGGCTATCAATCAAGGACTACTTCTATTACTGTTAATATGACTACTGCTATTGCTTCTGCTACAACTAACACCTATTTATAAGAGTGATTAATCAATTTTTTAGATAAACAAATTAATCTTTTGGCCTATAAAGTGTCAGATAACAGTGAAACATTCTCGATCACAGCTTTATGCAACTTATTCTCATACAACGGTTCGTATGATATCTTACCCCTCGTTTTTCATGCGTTTACCGATGAATGTCCAGCATCAATTTCTGCCCCAGTCTTTTCAAAATAAACTTCCATCTTCACAGGAAACAACTTGGCCACACCGGAAGTGGCGTAACTTAAGTACAAAGGTTACATGACAAAAACTACTTAGTTAGGTTTAGGAGATGATCGTGGAAGTGGCGCAGGGTAAGTACGCAAGTTACATGACAAAAACTACTTAGTTAGGTTTAGGAAAAGATCGCTGAAGTGGCATAACTTAAGTACGGAAGTTATGTGGAAAAGTCAACGTTGAATAAATCAACATTTACTTCTGGTAAAGTCGGTCTCCTGGGTGAAAGTCGGTGGTTTTTGACCCACTCATCCACTCCGACCTCGTCCCTACACAGAGTTAGCTGCTCTTCATACTTGTTCACAGTTACATGGATAACATACAAGTTCATTTCGTGGGATATATATATATATATATATATATACGAATTACGGTGCATTTACTTTTGATAGGAATAGCTGCTAACGGTGTATGAGCCTCAGCTTCATTATATAACAACTTCAGTTCTCTCTTTTGTTTTCATTCCTTTACCTCAGGCTGTAATACGCAGCTGTTGCAACAGAGGTTAGGGTTCATTCAGTCGGCGCTCTGTCAGGATTTCCTTCTTTTGCTTTTCGACCTGAGAAGCCGCCTCGGCCGAGAGGGAAATGGCCCCGTACTGACAGATGCGTGGAGACGGGGCACAGCCAGAAACGCTTCCACCAACCCTGTGTTTTTACCACTGATGGCTGGTGACATGAAGCAACAGGAGGGATCCCCCCTCTGCTGTCTCTGTCGCACACATAGCCTTAGCCTTCCACTCTTTCAGTCACCCCATACAGCTACAAAAACAAGGTCCAGACAAGGGAAGAGTGTGTGTGTGTATCTGTGTGTAAACATGTGTGTTCAAGAGGAGTAAATGAGGCAAAAGGTAACCAAAGAACGGCTAGCGTAAGCACTTAAAAAAGACTTAAAAAGTGTGTGTTGGGTGCCATTTAAATAGGCAAAAAATATCATAAACGTCTCTCTTTATAGGGCTGTGTATTGGCAAGAATCTGGCAATACAATATGTATCATTATACTGGGGTAAAATATGTTACGAAGTATTGCAATACTTTAAGCAAGGTGATATATAGCGATTTTTTAAAATCAAATTTTAGGAAAACTGTCCAGAACCACTAGAATAGGCTGTATTTTGCATGCAAACTGCATGTGATTATCATAAAGTGGGCATGTCTGTAAAGGGGAGACTCGTGGATACCCATAGAACCCATTTACATTCACTGATCTGGAGGTCAGAGGTCAAGGGATCCGTGTGAAGATGGCCATGCCAGTTGAAGTTCAATCTAGTCATCATGACATGTTGGTACCAATGGATTTCTTAGGTTTTCTAGTTTCATAGGATGCCAGTAATTTCACTCTAGCTTTAAAACTGAACCCGCTACAAACCTCTGGAAGATCGAATTCTACTTTAATCCACCAAATAATACTGTTAGAGAGCTCCAGCAGAATATGGGCAAAGTTGTGATTTTAAAAACATCTGTATTAGGAGCAGAGCCAGGGACAAACACCTGCTGTCAGACGGGACTGCCTTAGGCGTCGTGCTGGGGAGAAAACCAAATGAAGGAAAAACAAAAGGAAACAGAGGGAAGCACTTTTTTTTTTTACGAGTGAACCTGCAGGACTTCCAGTCAGGGCAAAAAAAAGAAAACATGAACGGCTATTTTTGACCCGAGTCAAGTTGACAAATGGCCCGGACTTTCCAATTCCCTGCGACTTTGTTCCTTTCGCTCCTGAGTTCTATTGTTTGGCTCTGACGTGGGGCAGAAAGCGCAGCCTTTGCTTCCAGGACAACTTGGGTCTCGCTGCAAGGTCGAGGCAGGCCCTGCCAATTTGCGATTTTCAAGTGCATTCAAAGGAGCTCAGTGTGCGAGGAGCGGGCTTTGTACCGAGAAAACACCGCCTGAAGAGAGACTTGTCAAGATCAGCGAGGGGACGGAACCTTTTTTCCTCTCTTTCCCCTTCAGCCTTTTGTTGTCGGGAGGGGAATTTGAGACGTTGAAGAGGAGGCTGCTGCTGCGGGAACTTCTTTTTTAAACATCATATCATGCTTGAAAATCTCGGGGGGCCTTCGTCTAAAAGCTCTTTTTAAACCGAGCATCACCAGCGCCCCTCCTCTCTGCTGCTGCTGCCCTGTTTAAGCTGGCCGCCTATTAGCTTCCCTAATTACCACAGATCTTCCAACAAGGGAGAAAGAAAGGGTAGGGGGGGGGGGGGTCTCTGCAGATGGGACCCGGGGGTGAGAGACGGTGTGATCAGGTTACAAGAACCCAGCGGCTGACAACGTTATTTATGACCCATTCCTAATGGATTTAGAGTGACAGCAGTTTCAGTCCACTGGCGGGGTCAAAGGCAGAGACAACAGAAAGCTGATGCCATGAGGGTGACGGACAGCTTTGTAACTAACCCCTATTGGGTTGGGGGGGGGGGGTGAACATGAAGGAAGAAGGGTCACAGGGGGAACTTCTCTTCTCTCAGAGGAGCGAGAGTGATGGAGAGAGATGTGTCTGGGACGAGACAGCGAGCGTTTTTCCAGTCTATTTGCGCTGCGTCTAGACCCAGAGTCAACGGGACAGGCCCAATAAAAAAGGGCTGGATATTGCAGAGCAGAGGCTGGGTTAGACGCAGAGTCCAAAAATACTGATGAAAGGCTGCAGTGTGGAGGAGCTGAGGACACTGAACTCCAGTGATAGCTACTGAGAGAACTTAATGTATCCTCCAGAGGCTCGCCGCTCTCAGCTGATAGCTGAACTGAGAGACCTCAACTGTGGCGACATGACTTTGTCTCCTTTGCAGTATAGTAGGGCTGGGACGACAGACCTATCTTCTGATTCAATACTATCACGATACTTGGGTGCCGATTCGATATGTATTGCGATTCAATATTACGATTTATTGCGATTTTTGTTAACTTTTTTTAACACTAGCCCATCGGGGAAAGATAAATCAAACACTTCTAGGGACTTTCATAATAAAATATCTAAACTAATACAATGCAAATGTTTGATTTTCAGCATGTATATACTCAAAGAAGTGAAATATATCAGTCATTGTCAGGCATTATTTATAAAAAAATCAAAGAATAAAGACATTTCCTTCACAAATTAGTGGTATTTTCTTTTTAATTTATAGGTAACGTGTAGAGTTTTATACTTCTGATGAATATAATTCATCAATCTTATTTCCATAGATGTATTTTGTATATACAGTTCCCTTTGTTAACACCTTATTTTGAAAACCGGACGTAGTCACACGAGTCTACTTCCTCTAACTTCTCCAAGTTCGTCTCTAGCTCTCCCGTCAGCTCAGTTCTCTTTATCCATCCATAGTCAGCTCCATCGGGGCCGTTTCAATGCATTTAACATAAATGTCAGTATCTGGGTGCTCTACAGTCGTAGCGTCGGCCCATTTGACCACGGAGACGAGAGTGACGGCCGGCTCGACCGCCACGTTACCGCAATACGATAACATTTCCTGTCCGTGACAGAGTTTCCATACATTACTGGATGTGTAGTGTTTACCACTTTGGATCTAAATGTGAGGGTGCAGGTCGTATCCACGTTTTGGTTGACGGATACGGAACGGATATGACGTCACGTTACTCAGACTGCAACAATAAAAGCGGTAAGTTCCTTCTACCTCCGCATAGACTCAAATGAAGCAAATATATCCATTCTGGCATTAAAAGAAATCATAAAAAAACGCGATACATATAGTT
Organism: Sebastiscus tertius; assembly: GCA_916701665.1. NCBI lineage: Eukaryota > Metazoa > Chordata > Actinopteri > Perciformes > Sebastidae > Sebastiscus > Sebastiscus tertius. The sequence continues at coordinate 44,779 of CAKAOH010002162.1, forward strand.
GAATCGTTTTTTTTCCCCACCCCTACTGTGCAGGTAGACTTGAGAGCTGATGCTAGCTACAGTACAGTAGACAATAATCCCTCTCTTCCATTAAATAGGGCAATTAGAAGTGCTAAGCAGTGCGGAGAAGAAACTCCACAGTTTCCTGAGTCCTTTCCAAGGGATAAATACATAAATTAAACATCAAATTTGGGTGCTGACTGAGGATCAAAGTCTACAGTAAGAGTGTTTGATGTGGGCACGCATCGGAATGTGCATATATAAAAGGATGTGTGTATTCTGACGCTGATTAATGCTCTCGGAGTTTTGGCCTGGCATTTGATAATCAGTGTCCTGTGATCAAAAGGACGGTTGGACTGGAGCTTGAGCGTGACGGGGCTCCTGTTCACTGTCTACGATCTCTTGTCTTTTTCCTGGACATCAGGAAGCTGAGTAAGGCGCTGAAACTGCAAGGGTGACGGGTTCAACTCCCACCGGGGCGTGTTAGAAATGTATGCATTCATTACGCTATGAGGAAACTCACAATAACCATCTCTGGCAATTTTCATGACGTGTCAAAAGATGGATTACAAGCTTCCTTCGAGGGTTAAGAAAATGACTCCACCCTGAGCTTAACAAGACTCGGTCCAAACCGAGTATATGTCTGGACCGTGTTCGGTCAGTCTGTGAATCTGTGGCTAAATTATTATACAAATAGTCAGTGGTCATGTCTATAATGTTAAATCCAGCGGTACATGTCAACCAGGAATGAATACTTTATAGTCTAAGTATATAGTATATAAGTCTAATGCAGTGAGGGCCAAAGTGCAAATGTACTACAGAGTATTAGGGCCACATTGAGGGAAAAAACATCTGAGATTTCCAGAATAAAGTCATAACTTTACTAGAAAAAAAGAAAATAACACATAAAATTACTACTTGATGATATTATGATTTTATTCTCGAAATCTCAGATTTATTTTTTTTCCTCAATGTGGCCCTAATACTCCGTAGTACATTTGCACTTTGGCCTACAACATAGATAAATAAAAGAAACAGTTACTCATTTCCATTTTTAAAAATCCACAGGGAGCCACTGGAGAGAAGCTGAAGAGCCACATGTGGCTCCGGAGCCGCAGGTTGCAGACGCCTGCTCTACACAATCCACCAAAGTCTACTTCTGAAAACATTTTAAGCGAGAATCAGGCTAGGCTGCTAATGAATCTTGTTTCAATTTAGAAGTATATTGCTAGTTTCACAGCTTGGTTCAAGTCTCGTGAGCCAGACGCGTCCTGCTGGACATCGTTATTTGCATGACGGACTGTTCCCCTCCTTTTCATTTTGAAAGAGCAACGTCCAATGAGGAAACTCCAACACTGTAACTTCATCACTCAGTCGGTCACTCAGTCACAGACCTTTTGCGTTTGTAGGGTTGACCCTCTGTGGTCCGGTCAAAAAAAGATATTTCCATTGGTTAAACCAAAAACAAAAGGAAGCATTGTCATCAAGGCTCTGAAAGTGGAAGGGAAGAGAGAAATGACACGCACACACCTACCAGGTCACCGCTCTTCTTCTGACTCAGAGTCAGCAGTCCCTGCGCTAAACACTGATTGATTTGTTTTCCCTTATTTAGCCGGGGAAAAAAAAAACCCCGAGAGGTGCAGAGCTGCGACCAGACACCGACTAAGCAATCTTGGCTTCACGCTCCCAGAACACACTGCAGCACACGCCAGCACACGCCGTCTGGAGAGCCCAGGGGTTTTGGCGTTGTTGTAGATCGATTGTTTGCCTTGCAGAGAGAGCAAATTATAAAAAATGACTCTGTGTTTGGTGTAAAAATGACTGTGTGCTGCGTTTTCACTGCTTTACAGAATGCTTTTTTCTGCTAACTACAGACTATTTTACATTTTGTGCTGTATGCACGGGGAGTCTATAATAACCTCATCTGTATACACACACACACATCTTTCATTTGTCGGCAGTAGAGAGGGTTTTCAACATCAATATGTAGCGTAAAGCCTTAACAAATATAAGAGAAACAAAATCCATCCCCGAAAAGACCTTGAGGAGCGCGCTGATAAAGTCAACGCTCTGTGCTGCTGGCAGAGCCGTCAGAACAGCATCCAGTCCGACATGTTTCCACTCTGTTTATCAGACATTACAGTTCACATTTCAAATGTGGGTGGCAGATGGAGATGAGAGTCAAAAGAACAGCAAAGGAAATGCATGAAAGCTTTCTGCAACACATTTAATGTTTAGTCTATGGATGCACTCAGTGGCCTGTTGTGGGGAAATCCTTGTAGGTTGCACTAATAAAAACTTGAGAGCTTTCTCAGCTGACTTGAGGTTTGACTTGGACTTTCACCAACAGACTTAAAAGCAACACTTCTATCAACAGACCAAGCTGGTCTCACACATCGTACGTAGCTATACCGACGAAAACTAGTAAAAGTCATTTGTATATATCCCACAAAACAAACACAAATTGACACATGTTGCTGCAAATTCATAGGAAAACTCGGGGAGTGGAGGCCGAGTCGACACCTCCAACTCGTTGCCATCCACATGATGTAAAAGAAACCGTGATTCATCAGACCAGGCCACCTTCTTCCATCGCTCCGTGATCCAGTTCTGATGCCCGTTGTAGGCGCTTTTGACGGTGGACACTGGTCAGCAGAGGGCACCCTGACTGGTCTGCAGCTACGCAGCCCCATATGCAACAAACTGCTATGCACTGTGTGTTCTGACTCCTTTCTATCAGAACCAGCATTAACTTTTTCAGCAGTTTGAGCTCCAGTAGCTCTTCTATTGGATCGGACAACACAGGCCAGCCTTCGCTCCCCACGTACATCAATGAGCCTCGGGTCTGACCCGGTTTTCCTTCCTCGGACCACTTTTGGTAGGTCCTGACCACTGCAGACCGGGAACATCCCACAAGAGCTTCAGTTCTGGAGATGCTCTGACCCAGTCGTCTAGCCAGCACTATTTGGCCCTTGTCAAAGTCGCTCACATCCTTACGCTGGATGCTTCCAACAAAAAGTTCAAAATGTTCACTTGCTGTCTAATATATCCCCCCACTGCCGTAACGAGATAATCAATGTTATTCACTTCACCTCTCAGTGGTCTGAATGTTATGGCTGATCAGTGTATATCGCAATATATCGAACTGTAACCCCTGTATCATGATACGTATCGAATCGCCAGATCATTGTCGATACACAGTCTTACCAGCTCCGAGGCATAATAAAACAACAATCAGCCCACACAAGCAAAGCGAGCAAAATGAACGTGGAAGACGGATGGAGGGATAAGAGGGGATCAGACGGAAGTAGAGATACAGTAAAGGAGAGGAAGCAATGAATCCTTTATCAGCACATCTTCCTGGCCGGAGTGCAGAGCAGATACGGTGTTAACTATCCAGTCGAGTGCTGCTGCCTGCAGTGAATAACAAACAAGAGATCCAGTCACATCTGCAGCTCGCTGGAAGACGAATAACGCGGAGGCAACCAATAAGTGCCTGTTCTGAAGTAATAACCTGTCTCTTAACGTCGCCTGTGGTTTAGCAGATAAAGCGTGCTATTCACAAGTGCTTCAGGAGTAAAAAAAAAAAATCATTATCTCAAGTTCATTATTCAGCCAAGTGAGATATATATCCAGCTGGTGCGTGCGATATGATTTCATCTATTTTGAAGCAGAAGTTGTTCACTAGTTTTCGAATAAAGGAAGCGTTGCCAAAACAGGAGTGAATTAGTTTATCAACTGCCACGTTGCAACGTAATCTCTTTCTGATGAAGGCCCGCGGCCGCTTTGATTTGAGGACTGACCTTTTCACGGCAGCCTCAGCAGCAAAGCCGATCACCACGTTCTGTTGTCAGCTAAAAAGAACCCTTCAAGAAATGCCTCACATCGGGTCTATTCTCTTGGATCAGGGGTCTTGTTGATTGGCACAGACCAAGCAGGAGACTGGATTAACATTTCTCACACAGGTCTACTTTCAAGTGGGCTGTGTTGTAGATTATTTTCAAAATTGGTGTCTTAATAGGTTTCGTTCATTCTGATTCTTGTCAGATCTAAACTTTTTGTTTTATTTTCTACTAGTCTAGCCAGTAGTCACACCATCTACACCTCCGCCTCTACAGTATTTCACTGATTGGCCCATCATCCAGCCGTCAGACTCAAGGGTACCGTAGCCCGCCGAGCCAAAATGAATCACACCAATAAAAGGGATAACAGTGCACACTTCTGGACAGTCTCTCCACAAAGCCGTTCCTCGCATTACACTCAGTTCTACACACAAAAAAGTGCTAGAAGTAGCTGTGTGCAGACTGAAAAAATGAGCTTGAGAGAGAATTTCAAATCCTGAGTCCTCTCACTTGTGTGAGCTTGACTGTTGGATTGCTCTTTTTGGAAGGTTGCAAAAATTGTCGGATGCAGACCCCTTAATGGAGCTCTTGAAAGGTGACTGGTTACCTCCACCAAGAAGTTCATGTCTTTAGTTTGTTTGTCCGTTTGTCAGCAGGATTATGGAAAAACTACTGGCCCGATTTACATGAAACTTGGTGGAAGGGTGGAGCAGGGGCCAAAGAGCGGATTGGCCTCGGCGGAGGTCTACGCTCTCCGAGTGCCCATTGCACTTAAAAAGAACGCATTTCTTAAAAAAAATGTGTTGCATCAAATGACTATAAATCAATCTGACACACTGCATACTTGGGACCTGGCACAAATAGAGTGATAAGTAGAGTCATGTGTAGTTTGCATGAGTCTAATGGGCACTGAAAGACCACTTGGTGCAAACACAATGCACAGAGAATGGGAGGAAATGGGGGGGTCAGTGGCCCCAAGGTCCGCTGGGACAAACATAACTACACTGTTTGATTGACAGGTGATCTCTGGGATATGCAGCGCAGACAACCACGACAACGAGCCCCGAGCACCAAAGACGGGGAAGTTTTGAGGATAAATAAAAGCTAAAAATGTTGGCACAAATATAATGACTGCTGTACTTTGGTGGCGGCACAGAGTGGGAACTGGGCCGAGCGATGCACAAAATGTTCCTAAAATATAGCTTTATATCCATGCTGTTGCAAAATGCTGCCTCTTTGATCTTGTACCATTACAAGAGCTGCATCATCTGCCTTCCTCTCTCCGCTCTTAACATCCACTACCGGCTGTTAATATTCTCCCTTATCTCACCGTCTCCTACTTCTTCTTTGGGCCTCCACCTCTCCTCCCAATTTCTGTCCCATTTTCACCTTCCTCCTCGTACTTTCTCGCAACATTCGTCTTGTGTTACATCTTCCTCTTTATCCCATCCTTTTCCTCCTCATCTTCAACCCCAGACAAGTGATCACAAAGCCATGCGTATACCCATGTGGGATACAGAGGGAGGAAAGGAGGGAGAGAAGTCTAGTCTGGCCTACGGGACGGGAGGGAGATGATGAGAGAATCAGGTGCTTTGTCTGGATGACATAATGTGACTGAATAAGCAAAGTTTCACAGCAGGATTCAGGCCGTAAAACTCTGCAATATACAATTCTCCGCCCCTATTTCTCTGTCTCTTTTTCCTTCTTATCATTCTCCGTTAGACCTCCACTTAATGATCACCCTCTATCCTTCCTATTCACCGTCTATTCTCACTCTTCACCAGGCTAATGCGAGTGAAGAACAGATTCGATAGGGCGGTTTGGTTTGGACAGCTCAGAGAATAAGAACTCAACAAGAGGCAACAGGGAGGGAGATCCCGGGGTGTGTTTCTGATTTACCTCCCCAATATAATGTGGCCGCCCCAGAGGCCTCGCAGCGACGCTTCTGGGGAACAGATAGCAATTCATTTCATTCAGACCCTGAGCTGCAGCTGTACATTTGACGTATAAATATACAGTATAACTTATGCCATTTCTTGGAGGCTATAATCCAAAGTGCTTTTCAGTGTGGAAGGCGGGGGATCCGGTGGGAATCAAACCCCCGACCCCCGTAAATCAGCAAGCAGTTTGGATTTCTCCAAATGAGAACCACCTTTCCCATAAACCCCCTTGGCCTTGCTCAGTTTGTTTTAAAAGAGAAAGAAGAAGTAGAAGAGCTGATGAGAACCTGCGATGGCAGCACAAATACACTCCGATCAGGCGAACCTAATGTGAGCTTGGGAGTTACAAAAGTGCTGTAAAGCAATAATGCACAGTTAAAATGCAGATTAGATGCTGACGGAGGGCGATAAACCTTTTGTGGGTAATGTTCTTTGTCTGCTTTTTAAAACAATGTATTCAGTAATGCTACAGTAGCAGCAGGGACTGCCTATTATTCCGAATGCTGCGAAAACACAGACTAAACAAAAGCACATGGCTAATTATTATGCAGAATGACATCATTGGACCTTCATGATTTCCTTTCATACTGGTGAAGGCATGACCCTCCTCTCTGCCTCTTATTCCTTGTTGCCTTTGTTTTGGTTGGGATGGTTAGGTTTAGGCACGAGGAGTGAGATTAGTTAGGTTAAGGGTAAGAATATCTGAGTAAGCCAACCAGAGACGAAGCAGGGCGGGTCACGTCTTCACCATGGTAGGAAAAAAGAAATATGGCTGTCAAAGTTAACGGGATAATAGCGCAAATCCGTTTTTCCCTAATGCATTAACGCAACTTGCAATTTTTAGGTTGTAGTGGGCTCTAAGATACAGGCATCATATGAAACTACAAAACCTAATGAATCCATTGGTACCAACCATGTCATGCTAGCTTGTTGGGGAAGGAGGTTAAATAACGCTGCACAACATCAACAACAACAGACGCTGCATTTTGGCGAGGAAAAACTGGCATATTCAAAGGAGTCCCTTGACCTCTGACCTCCAGATATGTGAATGAAAATGGGTTCTTTGGGTACCCACGAGTCTCCCCTTTGCCGATGTGCCGACTTTATGATAATCACATGCAGTTTGGGGCGAGTCATAGTCAAGTCAGCACAAAAAAAACATACAAAAATACGGACACGATGTGCATGAATCACACCACTTTAAATCTTGTTTATCAGAGATGTCCTCATAAGTGTTTTGTAAATAAGTCATTCAGCATGAAAAAAGCATAAAAAAAGACAAATCGACTAAAGAAATCTTAGTCGTCTAAGACCAAAACGACCTCTTAGTCGACTAATCGACTGAGAGGAGGCAGCTACCAACGACTGGTGGAGACGAGCTCTTTCCACGCTCTGCAGTGCTGCTTTTGAAATATCTAAAAGCTTGCAAAAGAAGTGTCTCTCCTCGTGGTTTTCTCTGCAGCTGATCAGATCGCAGGTCACACTCCTGCCTCTGGACAGTCTGTCTCTCACTGCTCTGTGAGCAGCAGCACGATGTGTCTCCGGCTCGGGTGGAAACGGGACCGTGTGTGTGTGTCAGCCGAGTTCCTGCGGCGTCTGGCTTCGCAGCAGTTAATCCTAACAGCCACGGTGTGCGTGCCGGTCACTTGCAATTAAAAGTGAGTGGCTTCTTGTAGTATAGTAGCAGCTATTAGGGTGATATGAAACCTTAGAGAGCTGAATCGCCGTAAATTCATAACCTGCAGTGATTGTAGATGCCCAGTGCTGTAGACGATGAATCTTTTCTTGATCCATCCCAAATTAAAACTGAATTATAACCAAATTAAACAACAGAGATCTGAACATTTGAGAGGCCACATCTGTTTAAGAATTTGCCCACTCCAAAGTAAATGACTTGAGTCTCTATAAGAACCGGCTGTTTCTATTATGAGCTCCTTGTCGTCCTTGTCCTTCTGTTCCTTTTCCATGCCATCCATCATCCACTGAGGTCACCGCAACCTTTCCACTGAAATATACTTGGCATAACAAAAAAAAAAAAAAAAGAAAAACACAAAAAAATCATTCATCGGGGCAAAATTTGAACCGGCTTTGATGGGATATGAACGAAGGAAAAAATCTGCTTTTTTGCAAAACCGTGATGATTTTTATTTTTTTATTTTTTAAAGAAAGCGGGCAACCCCCTAATTATCGCTAAAACCCAGAATGTTCCACATGCTTTGAGGCCACGTGACGTCAAGACGTCTCTCTCAGTGAGTCATTTTCACCGATAAAAACTGCGATCCCAGGGAAGGCTTTGTAAGCGATACGCTCCTCTCCAATGCAGGCTTTTCAATGGTCGGGGCCCTGAAACCTTAGACCGCGGGCCACTTGGTTTTTGTGGAGCGTGTCAGTAATCCATCCACCCCAACAGGGAGAAAGTGATATTTTGCAGCCACGGGGGAATTACCCCCATCACCACAAACCTCATCTTAATACCCTAATATACAGAGGATCTAGTGAGGGGGGGGCGGAGAGAGAGATGAAAAGAGAAATGAAGTGAGTTATATCAAATGAAGCAACGTTTTCTTCAAAGGCTGCTCCCAGATCAGTTTGTAAGGGAACGCAGCCAGCTGGCACACACGCTCTAATTTTGAAAATGTTATTTTTCAGCAGGGTCAGTGGTTCTGATTGAAGTGGAATTGGATCCACGCTGCTCTATCTGGTGACCAGTGGTGCCCGTGCTGTAAGCAACATCTGGCAGGATTGGTTTTAACCATGACCGCCCTCTGCCTTCATGTCTCGCTACACTGGGAAACAATGCTTGCTCTGGGATCACTGCTGCTGCAAATACTGATTGAAAATTGATGATATGATTGGTAGGGATGCACCAATACCATTTTTTTCAGACCAAGTACAAGTACAAGTACTTCTCTGTCCCAAAAGACCCTCGTTAACAGCCGGATGGAGGGTGCAAGTGACACACGGCAGGCTGGGGAGTCCCGCATACGAGGCGGTGCGCCGCGACCAGCTCTAGGTCGGCTTGGAAAGACTCGGGGCGAAGGTTTACAGCGCACCCCGCCCAGACCTCGCTGAATGTGCGTCACTGGTAAACATCTTCAGTGTTAAGTGGATTAAAAATCTAATGAAAATGTAACTATAAACCTCCCAGCCAAACCAGCCCATTCATCACATTCACACTGTACACACACAGTTTGGTTCACAGCATCAGCCTGCAGTACATCACACCCATACGGCAAAAAACGCGTCTCGTCGTACGTTAATCCAAAGTAAATAAGTATATAAACACGTCCTCCTCACATCGCACCACATTCCTCAGTCAGCGTACCTCTGAACGCTGACTGAAGAATGTGTGTCACCTTCCAGCTCCTACAATACCTAACTAGAGGTGGAGGTATAGTTCCCACAGCCGGGCTGACCTCAGACCGGTCAGGTAAACACCCACTGACCTTCAGCAAACAAAGACAGCTATTTGGTGAACACAAGGCTCGTCAGTACGATCCTTATCTCAAGAACCTGTCCCTCCTTACTCTTCTAAAGGTTTAGAGCACAAATGCATGAGCTCAGATTACACCTTTAGTAGGAGGGTTTAGTCATCATGGGTTTTGGAAGGCTATTATTACCATGATGGGATATCCTTCATATCAGAAAAGACACTGTGGGGTTGACGAGTTCAGTTTTTCAGCTTGTGAAAATTGTCGCACAACCCCTCAAACCTCTACAAGAAATCAGCTGTCAGCGTCGCAAATCAGCCGCCAGCGCTCCGACACAGTCGAGCTGTCAGTCAGAGAGTTCTTGCCAAAAAGTGTTCCTGAAAGCTTCCCTGAGCCGCGCCAGCACACGGTCCTCAAAGGGGGTCGACCTTTGCCCCCCGACCATTTGTCAAACAAACAAGCAGTAATGCATCTCTGCGACTGAGAAAAGGTACCTCACCTTACCTGAGCCCCCCCCCCCCCGGAGGAATGCGGCAGCCGGCATGTTGGAAGGTTGTGCAACAGCGAAGCACATCAAAAGCTGATATGGTCAATTACCTTCTGCAAAGCCCTAAAGACGGAGGGGAGAATGAGGCCCTGTTCAGACCGGGTGTTACGATGCGTCCTCAGTGGGGTTTTACAGGCTAACGTGAGGAGTGACTTACAGACAGCGCTAGCATTAGTCACAGGAGTATAATGGTGCAACAGCGGCTGATGGATGATCATTGCATCAATCACAAATAACCATTACTTTGCATTTATTTTTCTCGCCTACTCGTTCGAAGGGCAATTTACTTCCAATGGCACCAAATGAGCGTTATATATCTGCAGGGAGCTAAAGGGAGCCGCTGATCAATACCAATGACTCAATGATTTAGAAGCTAAGAAAGAGGCAGTGAGAGTCTCTGAACATCAGCTCATCCTCTGCAATCAATGCTGCTAGTCAGACTCAATGCTCAAACCAAAACAAGTCAAAACGAGTCCCAAGTCAAGATTGACAAGTCCCAAGTCAAGACTGATAGGTCACAAGTCAAGTCCCAAGTCAAGACTGATAGGTCCCAAGTCAAGTCCCAAGTCAAGACTGATAGGTCCCAAGTCAAGTCCCAAGTCAAGTCCCAAGTCAAGACTGATAGGTCACAAGTCAAGTCCCAAGTCAAGACTGATAGGTCCCAAGTCAAGTCCCAAGTCAAGACTGATAGGTCACAAGTCAAGTCCCAAGTCAAGACTGATAAGTCCCAAGTCAAGTCCCATGTGAAGACTAATAGGTCCCAAATCAAGTCCCAAGTCAAGACTGATAGGTCACAAGTCAAGTCCCAAGTCAAGACTGATAGGTCCCAAGTCAAGTCCCAAGTCGAGATTGACAAGTCCAAAATCAAGTCCCAAGTTAAGACTAATAGGTCCCAAATCAAGTCCCAAGTCAAGACTGATAAGTCCCAAGTCAAGTCCCATGTGAAGACTAATAGGTCCCAAATCAAGTCCCAAGTCAAGACTGATAAATCCCAAGTCAAGTCCCGAGTCAAGATTTATACAAATCATGAATGCTTTTTTAAAAATGTGTTAAAACAAGTTTGTTAAGACGAGTCCGGCTGGACTTCATCATAAAAAAATAATAGAATTGATTTGTTGTAAACTTTTTAAATAACAATTATTCATCTTCACACTTGGGGGAAAGGCATTTTCAAGTTTAAGTGAGTTATTTGTGTTAAAGTCCAAGTCAAGTTGCAAGTTTTTATTTATTTTTTTAAAGTCATGTGACTCGAGTCCACACCTCTGTCGATTTTATTTAGAGGTATTTAATGTAACAAGAGAACAATGGAGCGGGAGGTTCAGGAGGAAGAAAGTCGAGGGCATTTCTAACGGAAATGCAAATGAGGATTTGATTCATACACAGCAGTTCTGGCCACAATCAGACTCACTTTGTTCCCTGTGAATAATGAATACAGGTGAATCTGTCTCAGTGGCATCGGTACTAAATCATTGGAAAGGTGATTTTGTGGCTGAGCAGGTCCTGCAGGTACCGAGCAGCAGTCGGGTTTTCTATCCCGTCTTTGATGATGTATTCTGATGACGAGCACTCTTCGCCGCCGGTAGCTCTTTCTCAGGGTTTCGTCTTGAAGGATCAAACCAGCAGCTGGCCTGAGCGGTGCAGCGACAGGAGGACGGAGCCTCCTCGGGAAAACGGCGAGCTCGTGTGTGTGACTGAAGGGAGCCGGCGAACAAGCCTCCGTGACCGCTGGTAAACACAATTAGCGTGCCATAAAAGATGAATGGCGTGCCTGTGTAATTGTCTAAGGGAATTATGCGCTGGGAACAAACTGGAGAAAATCTCTGCAGACGGCGATGCTGTCGAACAAATTACGGTCTGACAATATTGGTGCTGTTTTCCTCTCCCTTCCCTTGCATATTGAACAAAGCGGAGGCAAGGGTAAGCATGGTTGTTACGCATCATTAACTGCTGTATCATGTTACGCTGCCACTAATGCTCGGAGACAAATCTCCTTCCCTCCAACGTCACTGATAAGCTCGTATCTCTCATCTCGACTCCTAAACAGAATCAAACATGTGCCTCATTAGGATATCAAAGTCCCAATAAAGGCTCTTTATCTCTTCCCAACCAGACCCAGCTAATTGAATCCAGAGCTAGATAGCGATCTAGTAAGTGTGTCAGTGGATTAGTAGGCCCTGTCACCACGGTAACCCAGGGGGGAAGAGGAGGAGGAGGGCTGAAGTTGCTTCCTGGGGTTTGTTGCTTCCAAATGACTCCGCAGAGCATCCTCGCTCAATATCCGCCCGATAACGCTTCCTTCCTGAGGCGAGCTCCGCCGCCGCGCCGCGCTCCCTCATCTTTCTCGATGCGTCGAGCAGGAAATGAGACCAGATGTAAAACATGACAGTTCACTGACTTGAGACGTTCTCGTCGCCAGACCATTGTCAGCTCGTGTATCCGATGAAAACTTTTTTAATTTGGAAAATAAAAGACAACCCCTTGGGTTTCTCTGTCTCTTTGTGAAGCTTCATATCCTCCTTTTATTTTTGTTTTGTTTGTCTCCAAACTCCCTCTCCTTTTGTTTGTCTTGTTTTTCCTTCCTCGTATTTGCTCCTCCGTTCTGGATCAGATGATGTGAAAGCATCCGGCGCTGTGCGGCGGTCGGTAGCTGGCAGCCTGGGTTTGCCAAGGACCTTGAAATGTGGGGAGAGCAACTTTGACACAAAGTCGTGCGGCCTGCCCGAGATCAGGACCTTGAGAAGTTGAGCTGTTGCGGTGAGACGCAACACGACCGCTCTCGGACGCTTCTGATCCCGAGGCGGGCGCGGCGGCCTTGTCTAGGGTGTTGGCCTTAACTGGCCACAACGCCGGTGT
>CAKAOH010002167.1:6124-26653 GCA_916701665.1 Sebastiscus tertius
ACCCCCCGCCCTCAGAAAATAGACTGCCTCAGCGTGCTGTTTGGTGACGGAGTGACGAGCCTCAGCTTCAACGCTGTGACCTCGACTCTGCACCTATCTGTACCTGCCCTCCCCCTCCCTCTCCCAAACCCCTCCGCCCCCGCCCCCCCATCCCCAGGTAAATATCTCCCAGTATAAGACGTCACCGCGTGGGGTGACCCCCCCCCAAGCAGAGCCCCTCTGTCGTTAGGCTACTGCAGGACAGCAGGCAGCAGGCATTTCATATCACGTTAGAGTTCATTCCTGTAGATGCGCTGACATGTCACACAAATGTCTTAATATATGAATGTGATCTTGTTTTCTTCATCCTGTTGATTTCTCCACGTTTTTTATGATCTTTACTCTGTCTCTCCTTTCATATATCTCCTGTCCTACCAGGTATATATGAATTTAAAGCACATCAAAAGTTGCTCTGAAGTGTATTCCCATATACAAGCTGTCATTTTAGCCCCCCTTACCCCCCCCACCCCTCTCTCCTCTTTAGTGCAATGTACTGTTTTTGGAAAACCACGTGGATGTAATCGAGCGCCGTGTAGACACGCGTGCTCCGGTAGCGTCGCGCCATTTGATCTGATCGCTGTGAATGTGACGCTATTTTGAAACTTTTTTGCCGAGCTTCAGCCGGCGCAGTGGAGAAGACGCGCTCCGCTCCGCTCCGGGTCGTGTGAGCGTGCATGTTTGTCGTCGCCGTGTTTTACAGCGGGCGGCGAGGTCGGGGCCGGCTTCGCATGTCTTGTTAAAAGATGGCGCTCTGCTGTGCTGCATGTTTTTATCAGGCGAAAGACTCAATCTGGACTCCGTGTGGAACACTACCGTCGTCTGGAGGGCGTGTCAACACGACTCCTGTTCACGTTCTGATTTTCACGTCGTCCTACTTCTACGTCTGATTTTCTGATGGAAGACGCGTTTTTTCCTGCTCAAACTAAACATTCATTCTTTTGACTACAAACTATGCAGAAACTAGCACATGGCTGTTTGTGTTTCTTAGTGCAGCACCTCTATAGCAAATGAAGGAATTTAAATAAACAGCAGAAGTTAACTGATGTTCTCTTATGATACTTAATAATAATATTATTATAATCACAAATCTCCTGCAAACCTGTGCTTTGCATGTAACCACAGAAGTGTAGTTAGGACGCCACCAGAGAGAAACCTCTCGGCTGATTTCATGAGCGTGAAACTGTCACAAATCTTTTGCACTGAACCTTAAAAATAGTTCAAACACTTTGTTTTAGGATTAGATTTTTTTTTGCTGCACATATACTGAGAATCTGGACCTCTTTATGTCAGATTAAACAACCAAAATATTATGTTCAACGCCGCAGAACATCGGCTGAGTCTCAAAAGTCCCTTTTTTTTGATGAAGGAACCGAGGAAACGCTTTTACGGGATTCAGCCACATTCTTGCCAACCTTGTGGTCACAGTGCCTCCTTCACCGTGCGTACCTGTCTCACTCACCTGCTAACAACTCGCCATCATCATCATCATCACCCTCTGTGGAGAGCCGTTTAAACATCTAATAGATAAGCTTGACTATCTGGAACTAACATTAGAGACATCTATAATTAGATTGTGACTGGTCCAAACGCCAGTTAGAGATCTCTGTAGTTCAGTTCTGACTGTCCTAAATTACAGTTCCAGATCTCTCAACCCTCATTATGACTACAATACGACAAAGACCAACAAATCATCTGAACAGTGTCAGCAGAAGCTTTTGCTAACTTGGACAGTTCGGTAAAGTTGGAGCGATGTTCACAGATTCAAGCTTCAACGTTGTTAAAACACAAACGTCGGCTCTCTCTAACCGTAGTGAGGTAGACGACGAGCTGCAACCTCATTTTAATCACAACGAGCCTTCAGTCCTCCGAGCCGGACACGTGACATCGGTCTCTATGTGCGGCCGTCTGTGAAATAGAAAGAGCTCATCATTGAGGAATCTGTGGCCAACGAGAGCTGCGTTCACTGGAGAGTTGTGGTTGTGTGTTGTAGGTTTATTGTCTCCAGACACACTGTATAAACCCACACGGCTGCATCTCTGCAACGTCATTTCACCAACGTCACAACTCTGATTCTAGATATCTGTAATTACAGATATCTAGAATTAGAGTTTTGCCTCGTCAAAATAGAATTAGGAGTGTTTTGACTAGACAAAATGACGTTGCAGATATATCTAATAGCTATTAAAGGTCCCATATTGTAAAAAGTGAGATTTTCAGGTCTGTTATATAATAAAGCAGGTGTAAGTGCTTTATAAATACTGTTAAACTATCAAAACGCTCAATATACGGAGAAACACATACAGCAGCCAGTATTCAGAAATTGTGCGTTTGAAACAAGCCGTTTTCTGTCCATTTGTGATGTCACAAATATACAATATTTACACCATTACATGGTTTTAAACGTAAACATTCTAAATGTGTCCCAGTTTATTTCCTGTTGCAGTGGATGTTACTAACATCAGCTGACAGGAAGTAAACATGAACCCAAACTGTTGCCTAGCAACGCAATTCCTTTGAAATGCGCTAAAACAGAGCGTTTCAGACAGAGGGTGAATACAGGTATATTCACGCAGACAGTATGAGGAAAATAAAGTTGTTTTTTTAACATTACAGCATGTAAACATGTTCTAGTAGAAACACAAAATACAAGTATGGACCTGAAAATGAGCACGATATGGGACCTTTAATGTTAAAACGGCTCGCCATATGTCCCTCCTCCTCTTCCTCCTCTTCCTCACCCAGCCGCATCGTCCCCGTCACATTACGCCTACGTACACCGAGCTGCCTCTGACTTCAACACAATGCATGGCTTTCTGTTACGACTGCAACTCCGTGTCGTATCGCCTTATGTAGCTAACATTGTCATTTACTGTCCCTGAAACGTGCTGAGGGTTCGGGGCGTGGCGAGCTACGACGACGAAGAGCTATAAACGTTGTGTCCTGTCTGTGAGCTGACAGACGCCTCGCTAACAAACCTCCTCGCTAATAAAACTCCCACGTTGTGTATTCTGATGAGTTTCCAGGTTAAAGCCGCGTCAGTGTGTGATGGCGTTAGACATACAACGCCTCACCTTGGTGTGTGTGTGTGAGTGAGTATGTGTGTGAGAGTGTGTGAGAGTGTGAGTGTGTGTAGAGGCAGAGGGTAGATGGGTAGCTCTGGAGCGTGGGAGCCCGGCTGGCGGCGCCAATGGCGTTTCTGTGAACAGACGGCGCCGCCAGCCGAGCCTCTCCAGACTCACTCAGCTGGCAGGACGTGTGATTGTGATTCCGCTCCTGAAAAAAATCTGATTTCTGATCCTTGTTCCATGTTTCCTCCATCGTTCTGTGTTTTTTATTATTAAGAAATGTGTTTTTTGATTTTCTTTGTTTTATTTGTGTTTGTTTTTTACTATATTGAATTCTCTATAACTGACTGTAATTCCAGTGTAAACGTGTTAACGAGTGAAATGATGTCATTTCAGTGGATCTGGAGGGTTAAATGTGAGAGGGGGGTCAAAACGAATGCTTTTATGTTTTGTACAGGTCGATAAATTGTACAATTGTGTCTATATCTTAAGTTATCAGTTCATCTTAATAAAGCGCACCAGTCATAAACCTTTAGATCATCTGATATTCTTACTTGTGATATTCTTACATTATCTGATTCATGGAAACATTTCAGTAGAAGTATTTTATATTTCAGTCCTTTTTAACAATTTTCCAAAAATAATGCAGAATAAAGACATTAAATTAAAGGGAAAATAAAACTATTGAAAAGGTGTAGGCTGAAGCTTAAACTCATACTTAACCTTTTTACAGATATACCTACATATACTTTATATTATATATATACACATATATAATATACACTATATATTAGGGCTGTCAAAGTTAACGCGTTAATAACGTGTTAACGAAAAATTGTTTTAAGGCCACAAATTTCTTTAACGCAACTTGTGATTATTTTGAGGTTGTAGCGGCTCAGTTTTAAAGCTAGAGTGAAAATTCTGGTATCACAGTAAACTAGAAAACCTAAAGACTCCATCGGTACCAACCAGGTCATACTAGCTTGTCGTGAAGGAGGTTAAATAACGCTCTTAAGTTAATCGAGGAAAAGCGGTCATGGCCATTTTCAAAGGGGTCCCTTGACCTCTGACCTCCAGATGTGTGAATGTAAATGGGTTCTCTGGGTACCCACGAGTCTCCCCTTTACAGACATGCCCACTTTATGATCATCACATGCAGTTTGGGGCAAGTCATAGTCAAGTCAGCACACTGACACACTGACAGCTGTTGTTGCCTGTTGGGCTGCAGTTTGCCATGTTATGATTGGAGCATATTGTTTTATGCTAAATGCAGTACCTGTGAGGGTTTCTGGACAATATCTGTCATTGATTTGTGTTGTTAATTGATTTAATATAATAAATATATACATACAAATATTTAATCATAATTAATCACATGATTGTCCATAATTAATCACGATTAATCGCAAATTAATCACAATTTGTATCTGTTTATTATCATAAAGTGGGCATGTCTGCAATTTTAGCGCAAGTTTGGATTCATCAGGTTTTCTAGTTTCACGTGATACCAGCCGCTACATCCTAAAAATCACAAGTTGTGTTAATGTGTTAAAGAAATTAGTGGCGTTAAAACAAATTTGCATTAACGTGTTAACTTTGACAGCCCTAATACATCTGTGTATATTCTTTTATTATCCTTTAACTTCTAGGTTTAGGCCAGTCATTCCCAGAGACGGGGTTGGAGGAGATTTTTATTTCAGTCGCCAAATAACTTTGCAGAATTTCTTCCCTTGTCTTGTAATTAAAATGTAGATCTGCAGTTCACCTTTGAGCCACATGAGGGAGCCTGAAGGTTCCTGTTGTTCTGATAATTGCAGCCTACTGATAACATTGAATCTTAATATTAAAGGCAGCGTAGACTCTGTTTGTTTAACTGATGAGAGGAAGAAAAGGAGACCCCGTTAACTTTAACTTTAATATTCACTCACAGCTGGTTTCAGAACGAAGCAAAGAAGTCTCAAAGGATCCTGAAGACCAGAGTTTCTGACTGACAACATCTGCTGAAATGAGGTCTGCATTAACTGGAGGAAGGACCAGAACGCTCTGCATGTACAGTTCCACCTCATCTCTATAATCCCTAAAGAGAAGGACGTCATCACACTCTGACTGGCCAAGAGAGGAAATGCACCAAGCTGCTCTCATTCTTCATGAGGAGTCAACAGCTGATCTGAACAATCCTCCAATCAGCTCAGAGCAACTGAGACATTCAGCTCAAATTAATTAGGAAATAACAGCAAGTACCAAAGAACGACGGACTTCTACAACAACATGATGAATCATAAAACAACTGATGAATCAACTACAGTCAACGGCAGCCTTAATTAAAACCCCAGCAGCAGTTAGTGGGATGAAACAACTCTGGAACAACTTTATCTGTGTTTACTTCCATTTGATTGACTTTTTCTTTCTCACAAACTCAAATAAATGAGAGTGTACTCACCACGCGTACTGTCTGAGAACATTATCTCCATTTTGTCTTTAATTAGCACCAAATTACAAAGTTTTCCAGGAAATCACAGAGAGAGAGAGAGAGAGAGAGAGAGAGAGAGAGAGAGAGAGAGAGAGAGAGAGAGAGAGAGAAGTACAGGAGCCGCCAGATAAAGTGTCACTATATATCTGCTTTTATTAATCAGAACAATGTGCTCGAGTGTGATTCCAGTCAGTCAGGTTGTTTAACACCTTAAAAGATGAAAACAACCTGACAGGAGGCCTCTGATTGGCTGGAGGAGAGCAGAGCGACACGTGAGGTCATTAAAGGAACAGTACGTAACATTTAGGGGGATCTATTGGCAGAAATGGAAAATAATATTAACCCTCCTATTGTCTTCCTGTTGACCGGGCAACTTTTGGTCTGGTTTGATGATTTATAAAGCATAAACTATAAAATACCACCTAATGCTGTGTTACACCTTTTTAGCCAACCTCGTTCCAACTCATTACCACAAGTTTTACACTTTGTGGGTGAAATTTATGGTTAATATAATTAATTTCCATGAAATTACACCTAGTTTTTGAGTAAAAATAAGCTAAAATTTTTAATTATATGTCAAAGTTTAGTCAGAATATTATAAATATTATAATATAAAATATTATCATTAGCAGCACATAATGACACCTTTTTAGCTAACTTCATTCCAACTCATTACCACAAGTTTTACATGTTGCCAAATCCAAATCAGTGTGTAAGAGCCAAAAAAGAGCCAAAAAAGTATGCTGACATACTGAGGTTGTGGTGTAATTCACTTTTAGGAACACTAGGAGGCACTGTATTAATTGACTGACCCAGCCACGGGTATATAGGTAAGGAGGTGTGTTGTTGGCGTCGGGGTTTAGCCCGGAAGGGCAAAGAGTTTTTGACTGCAGGGACGCTGAATTGTTTGCCGTGTTATTGTTGTTGTTTGCTTGTTGCTATGGTAACCGGACCCCCATACCTACCCACTTCCACTTTGTTTGTGCGTTCACATGGAGGGTCTGCCATGTTGAGTGCCATCCCAAACCAATCAGCAGGGAGTGGAGTCGGGTTATAAAACCCTCCAACAGCGAGCCTACATCGATGCCGACTTAACCAGCCGCCCTTACTAACGACGTGCAACGCCGTTTTGTGTTCGTTATGGAACACGATCTAATGTCAGTTCACATTTACTGTAAACTGCTCAAACTGAGACAGACATTTTATTTATTCTACTTTATTGCCATACAGACATCAACAACTTAAAGTAAATACATTTTATTTAGGGTCAAATATACCCTTGTCTAGTCTATAAAACGGTAGACATGTTCATTAGATTCATTTGTAAAGGGTTATATATTTATACACACATAAATATATGTATATATAAACATATATTTATAATTTTTTACCCCTATCAGCAGCTATAACCCCATAATTTATTATATCTTCAATTGATTTAACAGTGCAATAATTTAGTGCAATAATTCAGCTGTGCAATAATCTGGTTTACTCCGACATTAACTCTGTATTTATTTATACATTTAAACTAATATTCTTATTTATTTATACTATTCTTGCAATTTTTACACACTCAGTGATAGTGTGACAGAAACTTAATACAAACTCTCTCTGGGCAACATTATCAGTCAACATGACGTCAAATATCACCGTTATGCAGACGATGCACAATTCTACAGCTCCATTTCTCCCAACAACAGACAGCTGTTACTACCAGAAGCTATATTATTATTATTATTATTATTATTAGGGTTATTGAAGGACAGCTGCTGTGTAACAAGACATGACACCACTCCCCTGAGCTATGACAACTTTATTGAGTTTAGGGCCTGAAACAAAAAGACCAACAAGCAGCAACAACTCGGTACATCTACTGAAGCTGAAACTATCGTTTGGGTCAAAGCCGAAGGAAAGACGTACGGGCAAGATAAAGTCAGAGCGAATGGAACAAAAGTAGGAAAAGAAATACATGAGAAAACAAAGCTGTTCACATCTGATTGTCAACATGTCCTGTTATTGCTATTTGCCAAAGTCTACTGTAATTATTATTTAACAAAAGTCACCTGTGGGTGTCGCTGAAAAATCACGGCTCTATTTCATGTGTAGTTTGAGAAACAGTTGCCAAAACATTAGAAACACATCTTTATTGAGTCTACTGATTCTGTAATGACATCATTAACCGTGTTTCCATTCAGTTGTCAGGCGAATATTAAGCAAACTATTGAAATGTCAAAAAAATTAAATTAGATGCGTTTCCATCAACTGGTTTGGAGTGAACTTGGCTCCAGCGTAGTTTGGTCAGACGTCGGCGCTATCGGCTACACATGGCTGTAATCTGCCAGTAAACAGAGTATAAGAAGAAGAAGAAGAGGCTGTGAACCGGAAACAAAACAATTCATTTTGGTCATCTGACCCATGGATGTATGAAGAGAACTGGATACAGTGTTCATCCCCATGAAAGTTGCTTAGTGGCGCATGAAGCAAAATAAGTTTGATTTCCGAATATCCGGATCTTCCGGCGATCTTCCTCATCCGTTGGGCCCATCGAGCAGGCGCAGTAGCGTTCCCTTTAACTCCGCCTCCTAACAGCTCGCTCGGTCCCATTCACATGAACGGAGGAAGGACAATAACTCTGGATTCAGCTATTAGTGCTTTTTACAACTTTTAGGAACTAATTATTTGAATAGGGACTATTACGGTACGTGTTCACAGCCTCCGTGCTTTCCACGCCCCCCATTCATTGTCTATGTAAGCAGCTGCGCAATGCATTTTGGTAGCGTGGTGTCGCGATTCGAGAGACTAGGCGTCACGACGCCCGCTCCTCATTTGCATAAAGTTGAGGGCTCGTCTACTTTATGTAAATCATGGGCGTCCGATGCGACTCGCCGCCTCTCCAAACTCCCGTGGATCTTCTAAACTAAACGTTGTTGATCCAAAATAAAGACAGATTCATCAACATGGATTATTTCTCGCCTCAAATGTTTTCAGAAACACATCTCAGTGAACTATTTACGTGAAATAAGAGAAGAAAGTTTCCAAACGAGCCTCCAGACTGGTTCCGGTTTGAAAGCTGGGAGCAGCAGCCGACGGCGGGAAAGCGTTCGTCCAATCAGGAGCCGAGTGCCTTGTCTCTAGGGACAACACACCAAGCGTCCAATGCTGGGAAGCGTCGCGTCCCCTCGCGATAAAAAACGCCCCTGTGGACACGTACCATTAGAGTGTTCATACTGGGAAAAAAAATGATTCGCTGAGTTACAGACGTCTCTTTCCTAAAGTAAGTCTATGGGAAAACGTTTTTTCAGCCTGATGGCGTCACATGACAGACACGTTTTATGGAGTTTTGCCGTTTCCATAATGCTTCAAAATGTGCATAAAATACGTGAATGGAAACACGGTTACTGACGGCCATCGGCCTTTTTATCTTTATATAATCACTTCTGACCTCGCTGCTACAAACACATCAGAGCATTAGAGCTGAAACAATCAGTTAACTGCAAGTCTTTTGATAATCGATTAATCGTTTTAGTAATTTCTTTCAAAAATGGGTCAAAAATTTACTGCTTTTCTTCCATTTTTATGACAATATATAGACCAAACGATTGATCGATTAATAGAAAAATAATGAGAATAATGAGAGTCTCTCCCATGTTGACAATAATCAGTTTGCACCAAAAGGACATGATAAGGGGAATTCCTGGCTAAATATTATATCTTGAATAATCTTTGGCATGCACGTGTATTAAGCTCGACAAAACGAAAGGAAAATCACAATAATAATAATAATAATCACTAGTGTACAGTAAGTGTACAGCCGATACAGCACTCTGTCTACAGTACATACAAAAAGAGAACTGTTCAGAGAGAAAATACGGACCCCCGTCAGGATCTTTAAATATGTAAACAGGAAATAAGAAACCATGTGTAAAAATACCAGAAGTATACAGGAAGTGGAGATCTGACCGGACGACATCTCTTCACAGACTTTCAGGGAGAATATTGGAGCACCTTTCCTCCACAGTTGTCCACACTGTACACGTTGGTTTGTTTGGGAGAAATAATGCCCGTATGATGCGTCTTCAGTGTTCAGGTTTGGTAGATCCACTCGGTCCAGGTGTGGAGAGGACCTCAGTCTTCATTTAGAGTTCTTGTACTGCAGTAAAACTCCGGTTCTAAGAAGCGGTCCCTCCCAGATAAATATACATTAGTAACTCAGTCACTTGTTTCTTTTATCATCTTTGCACCTTCTGACGTATCAGGACATCAGCATACCAGAATAAAGGTAAACTTGTGTGAGTGTACGTCGGCGTTTATTCCCTCTGTTGACGTTTTGTTGATGAGGGAGATTTTACAATACAACACTAATATGAAGTATTGATCGGCACGGAAACAGTCTGGATATAATACAGAGATAAATATCAAACAGCAGTGCATCAGTCAGACGTCCCAGTTCACAGTTTCCTGGTTGTGGATAAATTGGGAGCACTGGTCCAGTGTCCAGTCTGGGTTCTGGGTGCTGGGTGGGTGGGGTCTAGAGCAGCGAGCTGGTGGGGCTGCCGGGCAGCGGCGGGCTGTGGCTGCTGTGCAGGGTGAGGCTGTGGCTGTGGGAGGGACTCGGGCGTACCGGCAGCAGGTCGTAGTGACTCGGGATGTGGCTGTTCCTGGGCAGGTCGTACGGGTTCTGAGGGTAACTGGGAACCACCACACCGCCGGCGCCCTGGATGATACTGATGGTCGGTTCTGGGGGAGAGAGACAGAAGAGGGATTCAAGTATTTAGTTGATTAATCAGTAAATCATTCAACATGATTTTTTGTTTCATAATTTTTTTCGATCCAATCCAAATTTATTTTGGATTGTTGTTTCTCTTTATTTTTATTTTATTTATTATTATTATTATTATTATTATCATTATTATTCCTATTCTACTTTTTTTATTTCTATTTTTCTAACTTTATCTCTTATTTTTATTTATTTATCTATTTAAGCACTATAACATAATCACTATTTACTTTGTTTCTCTTTATTTTTATTTTATTTATTATTATTATTATTATTTATTTTTGTTCATTATTACTCCTATTCTAAACATGTTATTTTTTCTCCCGGTACATTTATGTATTCTCATTCCTACTTAATGGAACAACGTGTGGACATCGTGGGGACGCCGATGCTCACGGACTGCCTGCTAAGGATACTTATGACCCGGTTGTGTCTCATAACATGTGACTGTGTTGTACGACTGTACAAAGAAAGCACAATAACGTCTCCATTTCTCAACCGATTTCAACGAGTCATTTTATATTCAAATGTTTATGATGTACGAGGAGTAACGTTAAGTTAACGTTACGATTTCAAAAAAATTACCAAAGATTTTGGTGAAGGCTGTTAAATACATTAACGTCTGAAACCCGTTATTTACGATGGCTTGCGTCGCGCAAATATCTTTATTTTGAATCCTCAGCCTTTTTTCCAATTTTCTGTTGAACTCGTCTTCTTCCACTCTAGAAGAAGAGAATCAGTCATTCTTTTCCATCACAAGTATTTATTATATTAAATCTAACCACTGTCTCTGTCTGGGTGGCTCCATTACCAGCCCGTTTCTTCTAATGTAATTCTCTTCCTTCAGCACCACATTAGTTATATTGCTCTCAGGTATAAAATGGAACTTTAATCTTCTTGAATATTATATATCCTAACTCCTTGCTCAGTGCTGAGCTCACTCCATCCCAGAGTAGCTTTAAACTGTGGCTTTATTACTACTTCTAGTAAAACATCTGAATGCTTCTTCCACCACGGCTGGATATGTTTGAATGTTTCCTTTTGTTTTTTACCTTAAAGGTTTATTTATGTGATTGTTCTCCAGTCTGTGGTTGAGTATACTGGGTGAAGATTTAGCGCCGTCTATTGATACTTTAATCCATCCTGATGTTTATAATTTACATATTCTGGACAATATGGGAGAAAAGAATAGGGGACGCGAGTTAAAGGTCCCATATCGCGGCGATACGACACGGAGTTGCAGTCGTAACAGAAAGCCATGCATTGTGTTGAAGTCAGAGGCAGCTCGGTGTACGTAGGCGTAATGTGACGGGGACGATGCGGCTGGGTGAGGAAGAGGAGGAAGAGGAGGAGGGACATATGGCGAGCCGTTTTAACATTTAAAGGTCCCATATCGTGCTCATTTTCAGGTTCATACTTGTGTTTTGTGTGTGTACTACAACATATTTTCATGTTGTAATGTTAAAAAAAAAAACTTTACTTTCCTCATACTGTCTACCTGAACATACCTGTATTCACCCTCTGTCTGAAACGCTCCGTTTTAGTGCATTTCAATGGAATTGCGTTGCTAGGCAACAGCTTGGGTCCATGTTTACTTCCTGTCAGCTGATGTTATTCATATACACTGCAACAGGAAATAAACTGGGACACATTTAGAATGTTTATGTTTAAAACCCTGTAATGATCTATATATATATATTGTACATTTGTGACATCACAAATGGACAGAAATCCTAACGGCTTGTTTCAAACGCACAGTTTGTGAATACAGGCTGTGTGTATTTCTCTGTATATTGAGCGTTTTGATAGTTTAACAGTATTTATTAAGCACTTAAACCTGCTTTATAATATAAAAGACTTGAAAATCTAACTTTTTACAATATGGGACCTTTAAAGGAGCAGAACTGAAGTTTGAAAATCAAATCAAAGGGATCCAAGCACATCCCCGTCGCCGTATAAACGTACCCATGTCGTAGACGTTCTTGGTGGGAGCGGTGGTGGTGGTCGTCGTGGTGATGATGGCGGCGGAGCAGCAGTGTGTCATGTGTTCGTGGTGAGCCGGCGACTTCATCTCCACGTAGCTGCTCTCCGAGTGTTTACAGGCACCGGGCGCGTCGTTGATGGTGGCGTACGGGTTCTCGCTGTTGAGGGAGCAGGTGCTGGACAACGAGCCCTTCATGTAGTCTGAGAGAGAAACACACACACACACACACACACACACGGCGACCATTTAAACCTCGTGTGATGAGGAGAAATCATAACGATCTGTATAAACTATTGAACATGAAATTACAGCCTTCTAGTCGGTGGTCGAACTCTTGTTGAACTCAAAATACTCCAGAAGAGGCTGCTCTTAACCGTCAGTGAAGGTCTGTCCGCTGTTCAGTACGCTCTCTAGCAGTTTATTCATTAAAGGATGACGTTCTCCTCTGAGAGACTAAACTACAAACTCTGGATGAGTTTTACAACCCTTTCTAAGTGGTAAAACAAGCAGCTTTTCCATTTCCTCATGAAAGGTTAGACTCTTTTCCTGCATCGTATAAATGAAACAGAGTGCCTGGTTATTACTAGAGTTACCATAGTGACCAATCTCATGTGTGATAACAGGGATAAGCAGCAGGGCTGGTCACTCTGATGTCATGTCAGAAGTTTCCAGCTGTTATGACTGATTTCTGTTTTTGGCTGGACCGCAGAGGGCTGTCACTGAGAATGAAGTTACAGGATTGGTCGGCTGAGCTGTATTCACATTCAGTTCCATTACACTGACTGTATCTAGTAAGCCACGTGTCACTACAGCGGTATGAACCCAAAATAAACCGACTGTGCTGTGATTTAATTACAATAAACGGATCAAAATGATGCAGAAACAACGACATTATGATGCCGATTAGTAAAAAGACTGAATTCATGCTTTGTCAGGTCTGTCCGCAAGACGACAAGCAAACTACTTTTAAAATACTTGTTTTCTGAATGAAGGTCGGATCGATCAGTGCCAGGCTATACTAACATTGTAGCTACTCCATTAATACTGCATTACGTCATCTAGAGGTGGTGAAGACGACTTGCTGAAGTTCAAACCGAGCATCAGAATGGGGAAGAAAGGGGATTTAAGTGACTTTGAATGGTTGTTGGTGCCAGACGGGCTGGTCTGAGTATTAAACTGCTGATCTACTGGGATTTTCACCACAACCATCTCTAGGGTTTACAGAGAATGGTCCGAAGAAGAGAACATATCCAGTGAGCGGCAGTTGTGTGGACAGAAATGCCTTGTTGATGTCAGAGGTCAGAGGAGAATGGGCAGAGTGGTTGGAGATGATAGAAAGGCAACAGTAACTCAAATAACCACTCGTTACAACCAAGGTATGCAGAATACCATCTCTGAACGCACAACACGTCCAACCTTGAAGCAGATGAAGACCACCCGGCACTAGCAAGGTGTACCTAATAAAGTGGCCGGTGAGTGTATACGGTCCAGACAGATACTCGGTTTTGACCAAGTCTTGTATTAAAAAAAGTCTCAATAATTTCTTAAAACAGCTGTTCACTGTAGTTTTTATCAAACAAACAGGAGGAAGTAGTGCATTTGATGGGGCGGATTAATCCACACTTGGTGCTCTAGTGAGTGTTAGTGTCAGCAGGACGGTGTCTGTGGGATTGAGTCATATCAGTCACCACTGTGTGCAGAAGGAGGTTTGTTATTTTTAACGGGGACCCAGCTCAAAAAAGTTGCAATTTCCAATCCATCTGCTACTTCAGCACCACGGACAGCACCATGGATCCATCAACACACAGCACAGTTATTAGACTCAAACCTGAGTCAGATAAAGGATCAATGAGTCTAGATGAGACCAGACTAACATAGTCTGCTCTCTCTGCTACTGGGGGATGGAGAGGAGGATGGCAGGTTAACAAGGCGGATGGCATCACCCTCTCAGATCGCCTACTGGCTGTGTGTTCATGGTAATGAAGGAAAATGTCATCCAGTGCAACACTGTGCCTCATCGATGTGTTTTTAATGGAGCTCTATGGCACAGAGGAAGAAGATGTATTCAACAATGGCTACTGCTTTTGGTTTTAGAAGAATAATGTAGAATATGACCAGACTTATCCTGTAAGAGACACACATGTTAGAGTGATCAGTGCATCGCCGGACAACAAAGGTGACACTGCAAGGCCAACATCAACATTCAAAAGCAGTTAAAACAGCTGAAGGAAAAACAAGTGTCAGGAAAACAGCATTCAGTTAATGTGAAGGAGAGATTTCCTCCGGGTGAGTTTTGGGAGTGATGGGGGTCAAAGCAGGAGGAGGACTCCAGCAGAGAGGGAAACACACAGAGGAGAGGAGTCGGATTCGTCCTGCAGAGACACAAACACACCTGTAAGCTTCATATCAACAAGATCACATCAATTACAGTCGATACATTAGAGGACATTCAGAGCATTCAGGTACAGACTCGGATCTGTGAGGGGTTTTCATGCTGCATCGATGAGGTCACACGGGCTCAGTCCACCTCACACTGTACCTCTGTAGCGCGGCTCCACGTGGTAGCTGTAGCGCCGGTCGATGCAGTAAACACCTGCACAGGAAGCAGAGAGAAAAGATCCTGAAAGGTGAAAACAAAGAAAAAAAGAACCACAACTACATTTATGTGCTCTTGATTATTTATACTCCATTACTGTTGATGCTTATGGAGATTAAAGGAGGATGAAGGAGTATTTATGATCAACTGTTACAAGCAGTTTTACCTTGATATGTCACTCAGTTTTAATGTTATCAGCCCTTTAATGATCGGCTTTGTTGAATACTCGATTCTGATTGGTCAATTACAGCATTCTACGGTCGGTTATTTCTTTATAACAGACCGTTGCTATGTATAACAGACCGTTGCTATGGACAACGGACCGTTGCTATGGGCTCAGTTCTTCTAACCCATATCTACAGAGCAGGATGGTGAAGGTGAGACTGACCCAGGTCGCTGAGGTTACAGTAGGCCCCCCACTCTGGAGCACTGTTCCTGTGGCGCTTCTTTGTCTTCATCTGGGAGATACACAAAGAATGAGACCAAATTAAAAAAGCACTTTTAGAAATTAAAGAAATGACACCGTGCCCTGATGAAATGACAGTGTAATTCTTTGTAGATGAAACAGGCTATTAAGATTTATAGATAAGATTTTAGGAGGAGAAAAGGAGTTTTATTTACATTTCTTAAGTCTGTCAGGGTTTCCCTTCTGGCACATAAGAGTTTACAGATTTTAAAACAATTACAAATGACTTCAGACTTCAGCCCCGTTTCACACTGCAACTTTTAGCTCCACGTGTAGTTGATTTCAGGGAATAACCCCACAAACTGGGGCTAACTCGGCTCCAGAGCAGGGCCAGCACGCCCTGGGCTAAAGTCGGGGTTTGGATTGTACCAGTGTGAAAGCTTTCTTAGCCCCAGGCTCGGGTTCAGATTCAATATATATTGCGATTTTGAAGTATTGCGATTTATTACATTTTTTCCAGCAACCCAAAAATCAAAGAATAAAGACATTTCCCTCACAGATTAGTGGTGTTTTCTTTTTAATTTATAAGGGACATGTAATGTTTTATTCTTCTGGTGAATATAATCCAATTAATCTTATTTCTATAGATGTATTTTGTAAATACAGTTCCCTTTGTTAACACCTTATTTTGAAAACCAGATGTAGTCCCACGTGTCTACTTCCTCTAACTTCTCCAAGTCCGTCTCTAGCTCTCCCGTCAGCTCCGTTCTCTTTATCCATCCATGGTCAGCTCCATCGGAGCCGTTTAAATGCATTTAATGAAATCTGAACTAAACCAGCTGATATCACATCTACAACATTCAGTAATGAATACTCGTCAGCACGCTGCAGCCCAAGAAGAAGTCAGGAAGTGTCAGACCCACCTTGGCAGCGCTCCTCTTGTCCGGCTTGGCGTAGTGAGCGGCGTAGGTGCACGGCCCCCCCAGCGTGCGGTAGCTGGGGTTGGAGAAGCAGCGGCCTACAGAGCTGTTACTGGGGGAGGACTCTGGAGAGGAGAGCAGGCCTGTACACTGCAGCCCTGCCGCCACCACACAGCATCAACACATGTTCTCACTGTATAACCTCCTCCTCTACACGTCAACATCACATACATGCATGTGCACACACAGTGCACAAGGTCTCTGAGCACTGAGGGTCCAAAGCTGCAAATTAACAAGAAGGAAGTCCAACTGGAACCGAGAGGAGGAGGTTCAGTCTCATGGGACAAACACTCACATTCATGTCCTCACACAGTGTAGAGCAGCTGGAACTATTACTTCATTCATCTATGAAGGAAAAATGAAACATTTGCTGCTTCTATTCTCTAAAATATGACAATTTGCTGCTTTCCTCTGTTCTATATTATTGTGAAGTGAATATCTTTATCCTGTTGGTAGAAAAAACAAACAATTTAAAGACGCACTCTTGCGCTTTGAGCACAAAGACTAAACTACGTCGTAGTTCAGGTTGTCCAGTGTTCCTAGGTGTGTAAAGGAGGAAGAAGTTAAAGAGCCAGAGATCCGGGGGTCTCACCTGAGAGGGAGTAGTCGGTGGAGTTGATGTGCAGGGCGGGCGTGTAGGTGACGCTCGGCACGTGGTGACCTTTCTCTCTCTGCCGGTAGCGGAACCAGACCACCAGGCCGAGCATGGCCATGATGAGCAGCAGCAGGAAGATGATGCCCAGGACGGCGCCGGCTGACTGGCGCTCCGATGCCAACGCCGGGCTGATCTTGGTGTAGGGGTTCAGCTCCTCCATCATCAGAGCCGCTGAGCAACAAACAGGGACAGATAAACTATCAAAAATCAGTTCCATACTCAAACCGTAACATCTGTTTCATACGTCTCTTGTTAATGTCTGCATATCTTGTGTTACACCGTGTATAATGTGTCACCTGTTTGTGCTATGTCACACTGAATAAAAACATAAAACAACAAAGAGACTGAATTATCTGAAAAAGAGAAACTAATCTTCAAAACCGAGTGAATAACAAACTGCAGACGTGTTCGTCCATCAGAGAACTCGTTGTCCCTTCATCTCATATTCTGCTCTTCTTTTTAATCTCTAAAATAATGTATATATACGTCCTCTGTCCTTGTGTTGTACGTTTCATCTGAAGCTGCATGTAAACCGCCAGCGAAGCAGCAGCAGCATCAAACACACTCCCCTCCATTAGCTCTCACCCTGGTCACAGCGGATGCCTTTGAAGCCGATGCTGCAGTAGCAGGTTCCCGTCACGTAGTCGCAGGTGGCGTTGTTCATACACTCGCACAGCTGCTGGCAGCCGTAACCAAACGTCCCCGCAGGACACTCTGGACGGGGAGCAGAGGGTTTAATAACGTCTTTAAATCTCACAGCTGCATGCACAGATACAGATACGACAGCTGTCATGGGTCAGAGGTTCTCTAACTTCTTGAGACCCCTTACAGAGGAGAAACACTTCCAAGGACCCCCTCGTCATCGTAACACAGATCAAAGCATATTCTTACTGTGATTTATACTCTTAGATGTGATTGGAGCTATCTCTATTTCAAACTGTTCAACCTAAATGATTCAGATAGCGATAAGCAGAAACACGTTTCAATTCAAATCATGTTAATTCCACTTATATACTTTTAAAGAGACGGTCATTTTAGTCAAATTGCATTTGGACTCAACTTGACAGCATGTACTGTATATTTTCCAAGTAATTGATCTTAAAAGCTTTCAGAAAATGAACAGTAGAGAACCTGGTAGAGTCCTAATGAATCCAGATATTTAAATTGACCAGTCTAAAGTTGACTTTCAGTTAAACATAATGAACTTATTGCTATAATCATATCAGAGTTTCTATTGGCCCTTGGCTAACGTGGGAGTAATGGACACAATATGCTTCTTTTATTGGTGCTAATTGCTCACACCTGTAGATATACACGCTTCACTGATACAGCACAATTTTATAATTAATAGTAAATGACTTTGCGTATCTCCTGACAGATTGCTAAGGATTCCCACTTTGAGAATCAGCGTCATGTGTAAACTCACAACTCTGATTATTCAGTTAAAGTTACATCGTCTCTTTGTAGCTCGACTCTCTTCAGCCTCTCATCTTGATGATGATAACAAACACTCTGAAATCAATGTGTCTTTGATAATGAGCCGAATTCATAATTCATACGCTTTAGTTGTACGCTTTTTGTTTATACGAAAAATGAGTCATTTAATTTCCATGGCGTCTGTGCAACCTTTTAATTCACTGTGTCCGTGGAGATGATGATGAAGCCATATAGGAGAAAAGATAGTCCGTGGCCTCATCTGATAACTACATCACTGCATAACTCAGAAATGTTCAGACTAGCTTGATATTAGTTTATTCGTGTTGCTGTATGTGTAATTCAAAGATATTGATAGATACAGACACAAATGTTTTTTTCCATTTTCTTTATCCAGACCTGGAATCTACTAAAATCAAATACCATACTTTTTCAAACTGCGTAGGAACTAATAACTAATGTTCCATTAAAATGCATTTTAATATGAAGTATGATAAGATTGTTGTTTTTTTAAGTATTTTTTATAATTGTTTAATTATGTAAACGGACTGTGTATCATAACAGATTCATAACATCGCAAAATAATGACATGGTAACATTATTTAGTGATGCTGATGAAGACGTTGATGGGATTATTGCTTGAATCCCAGGTCGTTAACCTTTCACCCTGAACATGTAACATTTAGTCTCCACTTAACAACAACGAGGACGTGTGACTGTAGAGACGCAGATGATGCAGAGACTCACTGAGCTCACAGCTCTGTCCGATGAAGCCCGTCCTGCAGGAGCACTGTCCGCTGATGTGGTCGCAGTCCGCCCCGTTCTGACAGCGGCACACTTCAGCACAATGAGAGCCGTAGAAACCTGAAGGACAGCCTGGAGGGACACAAACACATTTATGTGTTCAATGTGACACTTCTCAACATCAGCTGTTCCACTCCTCAGACCAGAGAGATGATCCACACATCTGGAGCAGCTTTTCTGTGATTGGCTGATCTGGTCTGTCACAGTGGATCCAACACGGATCATCTCTGCAGATTTAAACTCCTGAAGACACTCTGGGGGGGTTGTTTGTCTTTCCTCCTTCTTGTTTCTGGTGACGCATTAGCATCAGCATCAGCATCAGCATCAGCATCAGCATCAGTATCAGCATCATCAGCAGCATCAGCATCAGCATCAGCATCAGCATCAGCATCAGCATCAGCATCAGCATCATCACAACAGCAGAGACACCAGAGGCCTGTACTACGAAGCCAGTTCAACATACCCAGTGTTTATTCTCTGTATCTGGCTTCACTAACCCTAACAATCGAGATCACGTTAAACGGTCCTACGACGCTGGTTATCAACTCGGTAAATCAACGCAGGGTTTCTCAGTCTGGTATGAGCTCGTTCACATGAACAGGGAGGTGTTTGCAGCATCTGACCAATCACAGACAAGGACAAGTCTACTTGGCACATTTTACAAAGGAAGAAACTATATTAGATAAATACGAAGAAGTTAAACACTTAATCCAGACTAACAGTAACACAGTTGAAGCTGCCAAATGCAGGAAGAACAGCTGGTGAAAGAAAAAACTCCAGATGTGTGAATGCGTAAATTAACAGAGTCATTAATTAAAAGGAATACTTAAAAATTAGATATAGTCGTCTAGATATAAAGAGCTCTAAGAAATGTAATGGATGGATGGATTGCACCTCAATATGCCCATTAACAAATATTTGGCGTGTGTGACTATTTCAACCTTCTTTCAGCTGCGTCCCGTCTCCGGCGCTGTGAAACGGATTAAAGAGCAAGTAAAAAAATAAATATAAAAACATAATTCAAAGCGGTAAACACCCGCAGCATAAATCCAGCTGTCCTTCCTGCATCTCTCAGTTTAAACTGTGTTGTTTTTAGTCTGGATTATGATTTAAACTTTAATATTATCATACGATCAGTGCACTGAGCTCTGATTGGTCAGTAGGAGGTGCTTTTATACGAGTTGATCTCTTATCTGGAACATAACCTGCTCCGGAGCAGGATAGCTGTTCAGCATCAGTTACCATGGTGATCTGGAGCAGGTTAGCTGTTCAGCATCAGTTACCATGGTGATCTGGAGCAGGTTAGCTGTTCAGCATCA
>CAKAOH010002169.1:7731-22781 GCA_916701665.1 Sebastiscus tertius
CGTCACTCCCTGCCATGCTGAGCTTAATGCTTCCTCTTGGAGAGCCAAGGTGCAAAATATTGCTGTAGATATTGTACATTCACATAATATTCCATTCTATATGAGTTGGCTGACTGTAATGCTGCTGTAACTGTAAATTGAAAACATACATGAAGAGTGTTAAAGGTCCCATATTGTAAAAAGTGAGATTTTCATGTCTTTTATATTATAAAGCAGGTTTAAGTGCTATATAAATACTGTGAAAGTATCAAAACGCTCAATATACAGAGAAATACACAAAGCTCGTATTCAGAAACTGTGCGTTTGAAACAAGCCGTCAGGATTTCTGTACATTTGTGATGTCACAAATCTACAATATTTAGACCATTTCACAGTTTTAAACGTAAACATTCTAAATATGTCCCAGTTTATTTCCTGTTACAGTGTATGTTAATAACATCAGCTGACAGGAAGTAAACATGGACCTAAGCTGTTTCCTGGAAACGCAATTCCGTTGCCATTCCATTGAAATGCGCTAAAACGGAGCGTTTCTGAGGGAGCGTGAATACAGGTATATTCAGACAGACAGTATGAGAAACATAAGGTGTTGTTTGAACATTAAAGCCTGTAAACATGTTCTAGTAGAAACCCCAAATACAAGTATGAACCTGAAGATGAGCATGATATGTCCCCTTTAAACAGCTCTACCTTTAGAACCCCGTCCTGGATACCCCCCCCCCCACACACACACACACACACACACACCAATGTTGAAATCTCATAAAACCAGTCTGCACTAGTAAAATATTAAATTGTCTCCCATGTCTTTCCAAACTGTTTTCCTTCCACCATGTCAGAAAAGCATGACTGAAATCCACAATTTCCCTCAAGTTATTTTAGCACTTAGCTGCTTTAAGTGGTGCGAGTGGAGTTGCTTCCTATGATGCAATTTGTGCAGCCCGGTCTCCCAGCAACAACTTCTGCATTAAAGTGAAAAATACACTTAAAGAGTTGGCAGCACGATTGAAGTTCTCTGTTTCACCCAGACCTCCACTCTGACAGCATGTGATTCTCCAGGGCTTCGGCTCTGCTCCGTGACCCCGGTACATTTTAACATTGAAAGGGCACCAGAACAACTCTGCACATATACCCGTATTTCATCTTAAAGAACAGACGTCTGGCGATGCAGCCCTGTGGGCGTCAAGCAGCAGAGGTTCCCTCTCTTGTCAGATCAGTTTAGCAGCAAACTAAACCCTAATGGCAGCACGGTTTTTTAGCCTCTCGTGCTCATGAATTTTTCAATCTGTACCGCCTAGAATATTAACTTAACCTAAACCCCTCTGAGGGGTTTGGAGATGGCCTTTCCCCAACTGCACTCAACCCGCTGTGGATGTTTAAGGCCCTGCTAATCAAATTCTGTCACTCGATTTTCTTATCACGATCGGAAACATAATCAGTTGGAAAGCTTTAAAGGAGGGGGAGATCCTCCGATTGTTTGGCCTTAGCGTGGATCCCATGAGACTCAGTGTATTCTCAGAGGTTGCCAACCTCCTGTGGTAATTAAACAAACTGAGTTGAAGTGATGGACGGTGTGCTGAGCCACTTCGTCTCACTCTACCTCACCCCGTCATGCCCCGAGATGAGCGCTTATAGAAAAGCACATTTAATGAATTCACAAGGATATTTCTTTTACAGGACTCCTTGTCCTCTATGTGTCTGCTGTGGGAGGTTTCCAGGACCCCGCTCCTAGTATATACAGTAAAGGAGACAGTGTACACACTGCATGTGTGTGTGTGTACTCGTCAGTGTGTGCACCTGCTCGAGGCTGCACTGCGTGACGCTGCTGTTCTCCATAGATGAGATAAGGTGTTTGTCAGCTGGGGCATCACAAAGAAGCCCCTACTGGTTTTGCAACGGATGCATATTCAGCCCGCCCCCCACCCCCCGTCCCGTTATGAAAGGGATCGTGTTTACTCAGCATTTCCGTTTGAATAAATATTATTTATATTGGCGTGAGGAAAGATAAGCACTCCTTTCTGTCGTTTCTTTTTCTTTTTTTTTTTTCTGCCAACTTTTGCAAACAAAGTTGCTCCTGGTATTGTGCTGTGTGTTGTGAAACATTTCTGAAGTGGTCAAACTGTTAAATGTGCATCACTGATCACAGAATAGCACTTTCAAAAATACAGTAGTTTTTCTGATTCGCTTTTTTCTCTCCCCAACCACCAGTCCCTGTGCTCCATGGAGGAGTTCAGGAACCTGGACCGAGACATCGAGGGCTCGGCCAAGCGCTGGAAGAAGTTTGTGGAGTCCGAGTGTCCAGAAAAAGAGAAATTCCCCCAGGAATGGAAGAACAAAACCTCTCTCCAGAGACTGTGCATGATGAGGGCCCTGAGGCCTGACCGCATGACGTACGCCGTCAGGTGAGAGGTGGAATCATAGCTCGCCCTTTTGCTCTGTGATCTGTCAACCGACCTGTGCTGTTTGGTGAAAGGGTAAAGGTTAAACATCTTAACCTTTGGCTTATAGTCTGAGTTGACAGGGCAGACTGTGCTCACTGCTCCTACTGTATGTTTGTCTGTTGTTCAGAAGCAGTGCAATTACACAATCGATGAGCCTCATTATTAGCCCTCAATCTCTGTCCAGGATCCCGTGGAGGCATGGCCTCCTCTAGACCTCTGAAGGTCTGCTGTGGTATCTGGCACCAAGCCGTCAGTAGCAGATCCTTTAAGTCCTGGAAGTTGCGAGGTGGGGCCTCCGTGGATCGGACTTGATTTTCCAGCACATCCCACTCATGTACTCGTACTCACAAAATGGCTCCGATACAACGGCACTGATACCACTTTATGGCAGCGTGACGTTAACCTCTCGTTAACCATCTTTCGGGTCCTATCGCAAACGCTCATGCTCCACCTCCCCGACAGTACAGGTGATACGGGCCGGTGGAGCGCCCGACCCCGCGGGGCAGGGATCCCACCTCAGCCGGCGCGCGCCGGCCCTCACTTTCATTGCGCACGGGGTTTTGCTTGCACCCTCTGACTCGCGTGTGCGTTAGACTCCTTGGTCCGTGTTTCAAGACGGGTCGGGTTGGTTGCAGTCATCGCCGCAGACCCCTGACACCTTTAACGTGGGCCGAGCCCCGCCCTGGGGGCACGACGTGGTTGGGGCGTACTGAGGACAGTCAGCCCTGGTGACACTTTGTCCACGGCCCCGGGAAGCACCTTTGCCCTGAGCCTTTCCAAGCCGACCTAGAGCCGGTCGCGGCGCACCGCCTCGTGTGCGGGACTCCCCAGCCTGCCGTGTGTCGCTCACACCCTCCAGCTGGCTGTTAACGAGGATCTTTTGGCACAGAGAAGCATTCGTATCGGAACTCGGTATCGGCGAGTACCCAAATGTAAGTACTTGTTCTTGTGCTTGGTCTGAAAAAAAGTGGTATCGGTGCATCCCTAGCACAGATGCTTGATTTGATTGAGATCTGGAGAATTTGGAGGCTGAGTCAACACCTCCAACTCGTTGCCATGCACATGACCGGGCCACCTTCTTCCATTGCTCCGTGGTCCAGTTCTGATGCCCACGTGCCCATTATAGGTGCTTTTGGCGGTGGACACGGGTCAGCATGGGGCACCCTGACCGGTCCCCATACTCAACAAACTGCTCCTCACTGTGTGTTCTGACTCCTTTCTATCAGAACCAGCATTAACTCTTTCATCAGTTTGAGCTCCAGTAGCTCTTCTATTGGATCAGACAACACGGGCCAGCCTTCGCCCACGTGCATCAATGAACCTCGGGTCTGACCCTGTCTCCGGTTCACCGGTTCTCCTTCCTTGGACCACTTTTGGTAGGTCCTGACCACTGCAGACCGGGAACATCCCACAAGAGCTGCAGTTCTGGAGATGCTCTGACCCGGTCGTCTAGACAGCTCTATCTGGCCCTCATCAAAGTCTCTCACATCCTTACGCTGGCCCATTTCTTCTGCTTCCAACACAAAGTTCAAAGTTCAAAATGCTCGCTTGCTGTCTAATATATCCCCCCCACTGCCAGGTGCCATGGTAACCAAATAATCATGTTTTGCACTATGGAACTATGATGCTGGAAACTTGAATTTCCCTCGGGATTAATAAAGTTACTATCTATCTATCTATCTATCTATCTATCTATCTAATCAACGTTATTCACTTCACCTGTCAGTAGTCTTAATGTTATAGCCGATCGGTGTATATATATTTGTGGTGTGACTCGTACATAATTGAAGCTATTTATTGATATAGTTATGAACAACAATAGTGTTAGCTGGCAGCATCATTAAAACATTTGAAATGAAGGTTTAAATTGCTGTTTTTCTGAATCATCCATCAAAATATCACTTATGTGAACTTTGTATCTTCATCAGCTAGGATTTACATATAGAAAATATACAATGTCTATTTATTTAAGAGCAAGCTGTTTGGTTGGAACAACAGTGAGAAAATCATGATGTTTTAAAGGCTGAAGGGTTTAATGTAGAGAGGTTGACAACACAGTCGTGACTAGAGTTCATATTTAGTTCTATAAGCAGCTGTCTATCTAATGCACTGTACTACAGAAGATTCACGCTCTTCAAGTTATTCAGTGTGTCGGTCAAAGATAATAAAAAAAAAGTGTTGAGGAGAACTGAGTCATATTCTCCCCGCAGAGACTTTGTAGAGGAGAAACTGGGAAGCAAGTACGTGATTGGCAGATCACTGGACTTCGCCGTCTCCTTTGAAGAGTCCGGTCCGGCTACGCCCATGTTCTTCATCCTCTCTCCTGGAGTTGACCCTTTGAAGGATGTGGAGAAGCATGGTAATACTCTCACTTGTTTTATGTTCAATAGGTGTGTTCTGGACTTTCATCAGAGCATACACATTGTCAATTTATCCGTCATTTCTTCATGCCATATAGGCACATGCAGGTTTTAATGGCGCAGCCTATTGAAGTCAAGTGCAGGCGTACCTGCACGCACGATTTCCACTTTGATTCCTACTGCATAGGATTATCAGTCAGTCATCACAACACATCTGCTCATGTGTCTCTGCTGTGATATCAGCCATCACTGCCAATGCACAACAGCCGCTGGGTAGATTGAAGGGATTATACTAAAGGTCACAGATATATGAGACGACACCAGCGGTGTATTAGGGGCAGCAGAAAGTAAATGTCATTGGTTTTAGAGTTACTTTACAAACCCTGTATGAATAATGCGGTCGGCAGCAGGACACGCCGTTTGGATTTTTGACCACAAATATGCCGAAAGTCGAAGCTTTTGTACTGACCTGGAACGTGACGCCATCACGGCCTGACACTTCTGAATCTGCTGCCAAATAATTCAGTCTGTGGGTATTTGAAGTCAGCTCTATGAAATATTCAGATTGCAGGGATTGGATCAGTTTACTGGAACAAAGGGTTTCTACTATAAGCGAGTACATTTTTTTGAATTCCGGTAGTTTTGCATTCAAGTAATTCATCATGATTAATTTACTGTTTTTGTCTGATTTGTCTTCTTTGGATTTCTGCTTGAAAGTCCCTCTTCACCAAATGAATCCATTCCATAGATTCATTTCAACATGACAGTCAGCTGTTATTACCCAGAAAACACCTTCTAGTATTTGTGAGTATTTTAGACACCTCATTTTTACTGGGATCCCGGGCAGGAGCAGGTGGTTCAATCGGCCGTAGCCAGACCTTTGGCCCGAGTGAAATCCACCATCCCCTCCTAATATGATAAAGAGGGAGCACTCCTACTGGAACTGCCTGTAAGGGGTGTGATTATGGATTAGCAACACCTCACTTTGAGCGTAGTCACATCAAAGCTAAAAGTAACCAATCAGTGCTGCCATAGAGAGAAGCGTGGTGATGATGATGAGCAGCAGCAGCCACATTACGCTGAACCACACAGAGGTGCTTTTCCATTATAGCTGTGACTATTGGGTTTATCATTGGTATTAGGCTCCACTTGGATTTTCATTAGACAGATGATGTGATTTTGTATGCTCCGCAGGGGACTAATACCTCTGAGACAAAACCTCACCATCTGCCTTTTTTTCAGGTTGGAGTTTTATTGAAACGGACATAAATAATTGTATTGTTTGAGTTAAAGGTCCCATATTATAAAAAAGTGAGATTTTCATGTGTTTTTATTATAAAGCAGGTTTAAGTTCTATATAAATACTGTGAATGTATTGAAACGCTCAAACCACAGGGAGATACACACAGCCCGTATTCAGAAAGTCTGCATTTGAAACAAGCTGTCAAGATTTCTGTCCATTTGTGATGTCACAAATATACAATATTTAGATCCTTTACTCAGATTTAAACGTAAACATTCTAAGTGTGTCCCAGTTTATTCCTGGTTGCAGTGTATGTGAATGTCATCAGCTGAAAGGAAGTACACATGGACCCAAGCTGAGGGTAGATACAGGCATATTCAGGCCGACAGTATGAAGAAAATAAAGGTTTTTTTTAACATTACAGCATGTAAACATGTTCTAGTAGAAACACAAAATACAAGTATGAACCTGAAAATGAGCATGATATGGGACCTTTAGAGGTCAATGGGCAGACTCAAGGTGCTCAAATAAGGCTGAGTCATTGACCGACTACTGATTAGTCAATTCAATTAAGTTTATTTTTTATTTATCAAATCATAGCAGAAGTTATCTCAAGACACTTTTCATATAGAGCAGGTCTTCGACCGTACTCTATCATTTAGAGACCCAACATGAGCGTGCACTCGGTGCAACAGTGGGCGAGAAAATCTCCCCTTTAACGGGTAGAAACCTCAGAACCAGGCTCTGGGTGGGCGGCCATCTGCCTCGACCGGTTGGGTTGAGAGAGAGAGAGAGAGAGACAGAGAGAGAGAGAGAGAGAGCAGCAATGGGGGAGGCAAGCTATAGAGTGAATGAAGAGAGGGAGCGGTGTTAGTAAGAACAAAGCAGTGAATCATAGAAATAAAACGTTATTTGCTGACACCCTGAAATGTCCTAAACACAGCAAAATAAGAAGAAAATAGAGAATCCAATCCCGGCAGAGGACTGCAGGGTCTCTGCAGATACAGACACCCCCACACACTGAGAGAGGGATGCACAGCAACCACAATAATAGCACAACAGCTAGCTTGATAGAGTAGAGTGATAATAGTAATCGCAGAAATATGATAGAAATATGATTACTACTATTAATAATAGCAGTGATAGTAGCAGTAATATTAATGAAAGTATGGCTGATAATCATGGTAGGATGATCATGAATAATAATGATGATAAACGCAGACTGTGACTTTTGGTACTTATTTCATGTCTCACTGAGAATCAGATGAGTAGATTATTATCACTGTGATCTTTACGCGTTCAATACAGCTTGTTCTTTTTTTCCACATCAGTGTTCAAACACACATCTCATGTAAGTGATTGCATCACCACTCATATCACCATGATATCATGGTGGTGCTTCTAACTGGTTTCAGCTCTGTAGTAAGTTCAGTATGTTGCTAGTTTGTTGTTCAGTACAAAGCTAGGCCTATACAACTGCTGCTTATGGGGTTAATAACTCAGCAGTCATCTGTCTGCCACAGAGTTAGTTCATAATGATCCCCTCTGTGTTTGTGTCTAGAAGGTAACCCCCAAGATGTGAGATGGTTAAAGGGATAGTTTGGGTTTTTTGAAGTGGGGTTGTATGAGGTACATATAGAGGAGGCTGCTCCTCTATTTTTCAGAGGCAAGAGGGAAATCAAAATGTTAAAAAAAAGTAATTGGTTGAATTACAAAATCTCAATATCTCTTCATTGGAGAAAATCCATTAGGCCTATTGAAATTCTGATTTAAATGCTTCAAAGGTGACTTCTGCAGGGCAGGCAAGACAGTGGTGATGGAGGCAGGGACCTCTTCTATCAATTCAATGGATTTCATTTTTTCCATGCTAATCTGCGATTGGTCAAAACACATAAAATGTCGTTCCACGGGAGGACATCCTCTCTTGGCTCGTTACCAATCAACAAGCAGAAGAACACAATATTGACCTTGAATGGTGAAGTTCAGGATCGGTCGTCAGACAGCGGCAGCAGAGACAGTGCAACTGCCCCGCCCCCTTTAGTGGGCTAGCGGCATGTCCTCAATCTATTAACTCCAACGGGAGACGTAAGCATGAACACAGATTAGGACTGATTTATTTCAACCCATAGTCACCAAAGTAAATATTTGAGCCATTTTTCACAAGCCAAATATCTTCTGAACATTCATAAAATGGCATTTCTCAGACAAATCAGAAGAAAATGAACTTTGTTGGAGACCTTTCTCTGTCTCAGCAACACATTCTTGCGAGATCTGGCAACTAACGAAGTAACAAAGCAAAAGGAAATAAATAATCACTATTATGCAAATATAATCTGCTTCCATCCATCCACACAATGTTCACAACACTTCCAAACAAGGTGGTGGTGGTGGGGGATGAGCCTTTTGATCAAGGCTAGTTCTTGTGTCACTGTGCTCAGCTCGGCTAAGCATGTCTCAGAGCTACCTGTATTGAAATATTAACATTGATCTTCTCATCTAATTCTCGTCTCTCATGTGTTTTCTTTCAGGGAAGAGGCTGGGTTTCACTTTTG
Source organism: Sebastiscus tertius (assembly GCA_916701665.1). NCBI lineage: Eukaryota > Metazoa > Chordata > Actinopteri > Perciformes > Sebastidae > Sebastiscus > Sebastiscus tertius. Next base: position 16,325 of record CAKAOH010002169.1, read on the forward strand.
ACAACAAGAACTTCCACAATGTTTCTTTGGGTCAGGGTCAGGAGGTCATAGCTGAACAAGCCCTCGATTTGGCAGCTAGGAACGGCCACTGGGTGATATTACAGGTACAGTAGAACCATAAACTCATACCGTATATTAAGTATAATGCATAATAAATACTGCTGTGTATTTTACACTCAGTGCATAAATTCACTATTTTCAGAGAGCCTAATGTGTTTTCATGAGAACATTTTACCATAGTGGGCAGATCCAATTCTAGTTATTTGAACACTAATATGAATGTGTGATGAGTATGATTGTTAAAACATTGTGGCTCCTACTGAACTGTCCATTCAGTGCCCATACAGCCCGAACAAAAGGTGCCAATTCATAAAATATATGGTGAGGTTGCAATAAAAATGTGCATACAGACACACACAAAAAGGTTTATCTAAAACTCTGTTTGCAGAATGAATACGGGGTTCATTTTGTATCAAGTATTTTCTATACAGTAGTGGTTTTAGGTGGCATATTTCCTTTATCTGTGCATGTTGTGAATGAGGTATATTATCACATTGTTTTTCTTCGCAGACTCGATGGGATGTGTGCTTTCGTCCCAGGTTTGTCTGCATGGAAACGTGATTTAATTTTCTGCGGAAATTTCCTAACCGAGAGGGCATTATACAGTACAATATCCACGCCGTGTCTGTTCTCCTCTTATCTGGAGGGCAAGGCTGGCGTTTGCATTTTAAGTGGAAACCTTGGTGGAATTCTAATGGGAAGTATCGACAGATATGAACCGCAGACTGGGCACTGCGGGACACCCTTTTCATTTAATTCACACAGCTGATAGAAGTTCAAAAAAAAAAAAAAAGATTGGGACACCATCACTCTCTGCTCCAGACCCAGGATAGCAAAGACAAGCAGTTGTTTAATTACCTTTGCATAAGAATCTCAATCGATAGGCTTAAAAAGGCCTTGTCCCCCTGGCAACAAACCTCCCACTCGCTTTATCATCAGCTGTCTGTTAGTCTGCCCGCTGAGAGCCACCCCCGTGGCACTGGCCGGGGAGGGAGGGAGGGAGGGGAGGTATCATTCTCATCTCTGTCCTGTTTTTACCAACAGTATCTTCTCCTGATATAATGCTCCATCTTCTCTTCCTCTTCCCTCCCTCTCATCCTGCCACATAATGGTCATACATAAGCCTTATCGTTTTCTCATACTGCTCTTATCAATCCTCACGTCCTCCCACCTTTCTCGCTAACCTGCTATCTCTCCCTCCCCTCCTCACCTTCTCATCACAGCCATCCACCTACCTATCCTCCAACCTCCCCCCCTCTCGTCTCACAGTCCTCCTTTGCTCTCCCGCTGCCAGGCCCGGCTCCATCAGCAGAGGGCTGGGTCAATGGCAGGTTCCCCCTCGCTGACGGGTAATTATACTGCAGAACAGTAGCTCCTGCTCAGATGGGCCTCAGAGACAGAGATGCAGAAACTTTGAAAGCAGCCCATTGGGAAAGGAGGGGGGGTGGATGGGGTGGTGAAGGGGTGGAGATGCAATCAATCGGGCAGATTGGAGTTGAATATCCCACATGGGCCAGGCAGTCTGAATCAAGTGGCCTGAACTCTTCAGCCTCTTTGCACATTTACTGCTAAAGCAACCCCATCTGCAGCCGCTGGCAGAAAGTGTTGCAGATAGCAGAGAAAGTAAGAGAGACAATTTCACCGATATGCTCAACATGATATCAGGAACAGTTTACGCCGCGGTAATGTGGTGTGTGCTGTAACCATTCGGCTAGCAAGAAGCTTCTTTTCCTTTGTTTTTAGGTTTTACAGCCAGTATCAGACACACCGCCTCGGACACCGCTGTTTGTTTACATTCTTGTTCCAGGAAGTGAGTCCGTAACACCTCCTTCCTGATGACATCACGCAGGTTGTGAAAGACAGCAAGCTATGATTGGTCTAAGACCAAACGTGTAGTCTGTCATGTCTCTTGGCTGAGTCACGGCAAGAATTTATGACTCTATAATCATTTAATCTGACAAAGACCATTTTAATTAGGGATGGACCGATACCAGCGGCTCGTCTCGCCCACACTGTCATGGACGTGGAGCATGAGGACCCGAAAGATGGTGACGAGAGGTTAATGTCACGTTGCTGTAAAGTGGTATCGGTGCCGTTGTATCGCAGCCATTTTGCGAGTACGAGTACATGAGCACAGTATCGGACCTGATACCCGATACTGGTATCGATATCGGTGCAAAAATATTGTGCAGCAGGGCTCCAGAGTGTGATAGTGGCATATACGACCAAAAATCTCTCCAAATGAGATTAATGACTAATGGTCTGTCTCTGTGTGAGTGTATGTGCGAAACCGCGCCCTGTAGTCCTCCTCGAGCGACATCGCAACCATAAAACCAACCGGAAATTCAAAATGAAGAGAACTATTGATTGTTTTTACGTCAAGAAAAAAATGCTGCAGTGCCTGTTACACCTGTTGTCGGCCCTGAGCGGCACAGCCCAAACCCGATTTCATCTGTAGAGCACTGCTCCAACACCTGTCTTCCCAGTCCCCCCTAAGATGCCTAAACCTGGATTCATTTCACAAGTGTGGAGAGCAAAAGGTGCGTCTGTGTTTATGTGTGAGACAATACTGTACATTTAATAACACGAGGCAACTTTACAGCTAATTTCTCCTCTGCTCCGATGATCGCCAAACAGCTGCTCGTAGTGCATCTCTGTGGCTTGTCCACTCACTCGCTTCACACACACATTACATCACGCTGCTCTTACACCAACGTAATACGTAAACATGTGGATACATGACGTGACCGGACGTAGACTGTTAAACTCACTATTGACGTGTCCAGGCGACCCACCCTATTTTTCCCTGATCACCCTACATTGTGAACAACAAATCTGCGTTGAAATCAGCAGGACGAGAGCTTAACGGGAGGTGCCATTTTAATACCGTGGTATTGAATTGGTATCGAGAATCGTGGAATTTCATTGGTATTGGTATCGACTACTACATTTCTGGTATGGTGACATCCCTAGTGTAGGCCTATGGGAACTGACAAAACACTTCAAATGTATTATTGCAGTGGCAAAAGGCGCAATGAAAAATTTTGGGTGCACCTAAATGATGTGCTGGTGTGCCTAAATGAAAAAGTTAGACATACCAGTGCAACCAATGTGAAAAGTTAGTCTGGAGCCTTGTGTAGTCTGAACTTGGCATAAGGAAGAACCCGATAGCTTTGGTATTCTTTTGAAACTTGAATAACTCATTTAAGTTTTACATTAAGAGTTGGACGAGATTCATTTTAACTATTGATGTAGAGATTTAGCCGTCGAGGATAGCAAGGAATAAATTGAACAGTTTCAGCTACCTTGACAAATATCAGTATTGTGGCCCTTTTTTTTAAATCAATGAGTAGGATTTTCCTAAAAAAACAATGTATAAACTGATAGAAAAGTAATCCCTCTCAACCATCTCTTCTGTCCCACTAGAAGTGTGTGGGTGTGTGTGTTTCTGCAGAGACCCTGCAGCCCTCTGCCTGGTTGTCTTATTTTGCCGTGTTTGGGACGTTTCTGGACATCAGCTTCTATAAACACGTAGCGATGGGCGGGCACAGCGCCGAAAAAATCGAAAACGAGAGTGAATCTATAGGCTTGGCTTGGCTGGCGAGCACCGTAAACCGAACCGACCGCGGTCAGCCGGGGAGGAGGGGACAACTTTTAATGTTGTGATTACATACCGCAACCGACAAATCCTACTCATTCTGCCTTTCAGTAGTAGTGTGAAGGGAATTATCTTGCAGTGGAAGAGTAAATCATATTAAAGGGTAACTTTGGTATTTTTCAACCTGGACCCTATTTGCTCATGTTTTTGTGTCTAAGTGACTAATGTAGACAACAATTTGTGAAACTGGTCCAGTATTGAGGGAGAGCGCTGCAACAGGCAGCCGGGAAACGAGCTGTGAGGGCTAATGAGCAGCGTCAATGTAAAGGTATGTCCACTATAAGTGCTTGTTTTTCGCCACTGACAGGCTCAGACTGTTTGTAGAAGTGTCTGACAACATTATGGAAATGACCCTACAGAGAAATAACATGTTCTCTTTACCTTTCTCTTCATCCGGCCTGTTCGTTATTGTGTCTCATTGTGAAATCTGAATATCCGTATATTCTGGCTCAAATAAATGCAAATTCAAAGACCTCACCCACATTGTGAAAATCATCTAAATATTCAGCCATGACATTGAAAATCTTTTAGCCAACACTAAGCTACGCTTTCTGTACTCCAACACTGGCACTCTCATTTCCACCATGTATGTATTCCACTATTCCACCGCTGTCTTCCAGCAACACGTTACCTCGCAAGATTTCAGACGGAGTATTCTTCTTGAGCGAGACTCATTCCATAATGTTGTCAGACACTTATAACAATCAGAGCCTGTCGTGGCAAAAACAAGCACTGTTAGTGGACGTAAATGACGGTGCCAGCTTGCCCCATAGCACCATATTACAGCCTGTTTAGCAGCTGTCGTCCACAGCGCTCTCATCATTTTATAGTCTTTATAACAGAGTCGTGAAATGGGAGAAATATTTTGACCTACTGTAAATCCACGTTTTAAAGTTTTCTTTTACTGGTATCCTAAACACAAAAACACAGTTTTATCTATCAAATGGTTATGCCTTTGGATTTTGGTGGAAAAGGTTCTGCTCTGAGGAAGTCCTCAAAGAATCAGAGCACCGACATGGATTGTGCTGGGAGAACAACAAGTACAAGTACTTAAATACGTTACTATACCAAAACTGTATCCCAGGAGGAGGTCAGGCTGGTGGAGGGAATATAAAGGCTCAGTAGAAAACCAGGTTTGAACCCAAATGCACAACTCTGAGGTTATGTAAAAGTTCACATTTACTTGTGGTCAAAAACAGACAGAAGTTAAAACCAGGCAAACTTTTCTGAAAAGGGGTCTGGTGAGAGTTCAAAGGGTCAGAAGGGGATCATGCAGGCTACAGTAGGTCAGGCAGACAATCTGGCAGGGAATGAGTGGAAATGGGCCGGTTATATACTGCAGGGCTGATGAGGGAACGTGGGAACAGGTGAGCAGATGGGGGGGGAAGTCGGTTGATGGGAAAGGCAGTAAAGGGGTTAGTGGATGGCAGAAGGGAGTGGCTTTATCTGCACTGACAGGACAGCTAGTATGTGCCAGCTAAAAACACTGAGCAGACAAAAGAATGGATGTCTAGGAGTTGTGACAGGGAGCTGCAGCTGCAAACAGCTGGCATGAGTGTCAGCTGATGGCCACACAGCTGGTAAATGAGTCAATAATTGTGCAGCATGAATGAAAAAGCTTGTGCCAATCAGCTGATGCAAGTGTGATTGTAGTGCTCTGCCTCAGCCTATTATGCTTCAATTATGGCAGTTTTAACTATTTCAACTTTGTTTTTCTAAGTAGAAAAACAATTCCCATCAGTTTAGTATAGCAGATGGCTCTTATACTACAATACCCATGAGCCTCCATGATTATTTGAGTTGTGTGGCTAATGATGGGCTTGTTCGAGATGAGCCAGGCCTGCGCAGAATCGTTCACCGGCGATCGGCTCACAATGCATGCTGGTTAGATTTGTGTCCGACTTGATCCCGACCTGGTCTGACGTCATGCCCACGTGGGCAGCGATAACCTCACGAGATCGAAGCGGCTGCTGTTTTAAGAGCCAGGCGACGCAGTTGCTCTACACTGACTGCAAGACCCAGGGCATTATGGGAAACGCCTGGTTGTCACCTGATCAAGGAACTGATTGGCTCTTATAGTTTCTACAACACCACGTGTTGTAACTCTCTGTCTAATAGTAATATTTATAGATAGAATGTAGGTTATTAGATTCATGTTGTGCCATGAAGGTTTCATCTGTTAACAAACATATCTTGTGTGGTTGATAATAATAATAATAATTATAATAATGAACATTATTTATAAGCACTGAGTGCTCATTACAAAGTGCTTTACAAGGCAGACATCATAATAAAGGATAGAATCCAATGTCAGACACACGCACATCTCCACATAGATTTACAAACAAATATAAATAAAATCCCAACATGGTCTGAAAACTACAAATAGCCTACAGATCAGATGTAACAGGATGTCACGATCTCTGTGACTTCCTGTAAATTCTTTGAAGGCTGCTGGAAACAGCAGGAAACTGTCCGACTTGACCGCAGCTTTGTGTAAAAGGCTAACGCCAGGGCTGCGTACCAAATTGCATACTTTTTACTTTTAGTAGGGTGAGTTGCCGTAATGTGGGACACCTCAGCTCCAGTGGGTGTAGGTCTTCCTCAAACAAATAAAGGACACTAAAATTATTGGTTAACACAAGCTGTGGTGTCATGTGATCAAAGTCACATGACACCTCTAATGTCCAGTCATAGATTAGGGTGGAGCAGTCATCAAACATGAAGCAGCCTGTGTGA
>CAKAOH010002176.1:0-24720 GCA_916701665.1 Sebastiscus tertius
AGTTGTGAGTTATATGTAATATGGGGTCAGCAGTTTAAAACTTCAATATATAAATGTCAACAACACCCACTAAACACCCACTTAACTAAATAGTTACTAATATATCTTGTCTATTATCTCTTAAAGCCAACGAATATTTACTGATTTTTTACTAATATATCTGGTTTATTATCTCTTAAAGTATATAAGGATATTTACTGTTTTGCTTTATAAATGTCAGTTTAATGCTCTGTTATCCATGTTTATTGTATATTGGTAGAATTTCAATTTTTTTTTTATTCTTATATTATTCTAACGTTTTTATCTATTCTTTTGTTATTATACTGCTTATTTGCACCAACAAAACCAAAGCAAATTCCTAGTGTATACCTCTAACACCTGGCAATAAACACGATGCTGATTCTGATTCTGATTCTGATCTTGATCTTGTCAATGCCCAAACATTGTGTGTTTCCTTTCCAGAGAGAAAGACCTGGAGGAGGTCCTGCAGACACACTCAGTCTTTGTCAATGTGTCCAAAGGTCAGGTGGCTAAGAAGGATGACTTGACCACTTGTTTTGGGACAGATGATCTGACAGAAATCTGTAAACAGGTAAGAAATAATTGTCCCTGCATTTCAATGGAATTGCAACGGAATTGCAACAGAGTTGCGTTGCTAGGAAACAGTTTGGGTCCAGGTTCACTTCCTGTCAGCTGATGTTATTCACATACACTGCAACAGGAAATAAACTGGGACACATTTAGAATGTTTATGTTTAAAACCGTGTAATGGTCTAAATATTGTATATATTATACAGTATACATTTGTCACAAATGTACAGAAATACAGAAACGGCTTGTTTCAAACGCACAATTGCTGTGTGTATTTATCAGTAGATTGAGCGTTTTAATACTTTCACAGTATTTATAAAGCACTTAAACCTGCTTTATAATGATTCTTCCTGATGTTTGCTGATGTTGCTGCTTTGACACCTGAATTTCCCTCCGGGGATTAATAAAGGTTCATCCTATCTTATCTTGTCATCTTATCTTAATATAGAAGATATGAAAATCTCACTTTTTACAATATGGGACCTTTAAAAACAAATTATTACAACTGTGCTTTCACAAGATTTATGAACTGAATTCTCACTTGCATCTTAACTTTTGATGATTATTTTAATTATTTTTATTTTACATATTGTACTTTTTCTCACATGTAGCTCCTTTGCTCAATGTTGTATAACTTTTAAACTATTTTATTTTATTATTATTATTTATTTTATTTTTATTTTATTATCCTCAAACGTTATTCTCCTTCACTTCTTGACCTTTTCCCTCTCTCTCTGGGACAGATCCTGGCCAAAGGAGAGCTCCAAGTGTCCGACAAGGAAAGGCAGTCCCAGCTGGAGACGAGTTTCAGGGACATTGCGACTATTGTGGCGGAGAAGTGTGTCAACCCGGAGACCAAGAGGCCGTATACGGTCAATCTCATCGAGCGGGCGATGAAGGACATCCACTACTCTGTCAAGGCCAACAAGAGCACCAAACAGCAGGTGAGGAGGAGACACACATCGATTCGCTTTGTTTGCATTCTCGTGATTATAGACAGCACACAGCAGTGTTTCCCACATGTAGAATGTATCTGAGCTACACAGATTTATGTTTTACTATATTTATTATGTACTCCTTTTCAAAAAAGTATGTGTGGGGATGTACTCAAATTAGCAGACTGATTGAAATGTCTACTGAATGGTGCATTTATGTGTGATAATGCAATGTTTTCCAGCAGATATACCACTGCTTTGACCCCCACAAACACATTTTCAATCTGTGAGAGACATTGCAAAGAAGGAATCCACACTGACAGCTATTCCCTGGAGCCATAAATACAATAAAATCTATTTTTTGTCTTACCTGGAGGGTTTTTTTTCTAGACAGGCAGCATTGAATGGATCACACTAGCATTTGATTTGTGATGCTCAAACCACAACACTATACCTACTTATAAACTCCACATCTTTTCCCAAATATAATGTCAATTTAAATTAATTAAATGTGACAGAATACTTGTTGTTGGTGTTTAAAACTCAACAAAATAGATGGTATATTATGAACATTTTGTCAAATAGACAACAATAAGGCATAAGACAGATAAATGTTATCTTATTGATTCCACTGACAAGTGCAGGTGAAAACCACCAGTGACCAACAAAACTTGCTGATCCTGGACTCTCTCGTCCATCATTGGTGTCTAATTAGCCAGAGTGTCATCCAGCAATTACAGTTGGCGGTGATGCATTTAAGGCAACACTCTGGAGATGGGTTTTATTATCGTTGACATGGTCAGGTTCTGGAAAAGGCGTGGCAGCCATCTATAAGTTCTGCATGCAGGAGAAATCAAGCTGTAACAGTCTGTGTCTCTGATGCTTTTCCCTTCACTTTATTCTGGATCCTTCTGTACGACCTGTAACAAACTCATCTGCCCCGTTGTTCCCACGAGGCTCTGGAAGTGATCCGGCAGCTGAAGGAGTCCATGGAGATCCAGAGAGCCCACATGAGGCTGCGATTGGTGCTGCCAGCCAAGGAGGCCAAGAAGCTGAAGGAGAAGCTGAAACCGCTCCTGCAGGTCGTGGAGAGTGAAGACTTTGTAGAGGAGCTGGAAATGGTGAAAAAAAAAAAAGATTTTAAATTGTATTTAAAAAAAAAAAATTTGAATCTGTATTAACCGATGCCTTTATTCCTCTCCCGTACCTCCTTCCTTCTCCTCAGGTGTGTCTGGTGGATCCCGGCTGCTTCAGGGAGATCGATGAGCTGATCCGCTGTGAGACTAAAGGCCGAGGTTCTCTGGAGGTTCTCAGTCTGAAGGATGTGGAGGAGGGAGATGAGAAATTCTAGAAACCCAACCAGCCGGGGCTCCTGCACCTTATCCACACTAAACACGCCTCACTAACGCGACACAAACTCCATAAAGAGTCTATATTTTTGATGAGATTCATGCTAATTTCAGCCATTCCTGTTTCTGAATCTCTCTATGTTTAAAGGAAGTGTTTAACAGAAAGACAAGTGTTGCCAGATTTGCATGCTGGGTGGAATGTATTTTTGGGAAATTTGGTTGAGCATGTAACTTACAGGACAGTAAATAGTTCTGATGTGCATTCACTTATTTACTCTGTTTTTTGTGTCAGTACCTCTGTATCATTAACAGAAATGTTCTGCCTTCCATCAGACTTTGTGTGCCATGTAGTCATGCTCAATATCCCAGTTTTATGGCTAATTACTTTAATCCAATAACTTATATTTTGTCATAATGAATAAGTTTGCTCTGTAGCAAATAAATATGTAACAAATAGGTTTGTTTCTGTGGATGCTCATTGATTTCCCTAATATGTTGCAACAGAAAAGCAAAACATCCAAGCCGGTGATATTTAAAGCACTTCCATCTGGTGTAGCCGTTGTAAAAAAGTGCTGTACAGAGCACAATATAAAACTAGAGAAGTGCACTCAGTAGAGTTCAGTCTACCAGCTGTGTCTCCTTTTCCCCTTAGTCAAGATGGTGGCGAAGATAACAAAAACAGGGATTTTAAATAATTCTTTAAAGGAGTAACTTTTTACAAATGCGGAGAGAGATTGAAAAATACAGTCAATAAACTCAAGCGGTAAATCATACACTGTAAACTGATTTTAAATGTGTTTTTTAAAGTGTTTTTACTTGCAAAATTGTAGTACGAAATAATAATAATAGTAGATTAAACTTATATAGCGCTTTTTAGAGATCTCAAAGACGCTTATGAAAGAGTGTAGAATCAGAAATGTGTGAAATTTAGTTCCTCTGAGTTAAAAAGAAACAGAAATCATGTCATTCATTTGATGCAAAAATAGAGGGTAGACATACTTTTTCTTTTTACTTTTAGTACGAACTGCAGCTGCCCTTATAAAGTACGCACTGTTGCATGCAGTATATATACAATTGGGACATACTACTTCATCATTACATTGCGCCTTGAACTTTGACCCTCTAGTTCATACAGTTTATCTGCTGTGCAGAGGATTGTGGGTCAGAATAGCCCGGACAGCATACTGGCTTGCATACTGCAAAAAATGCGACCGGGTGTAGTATAGGACATCCTGGTATTTTTGGCATACTGCATTTGACATATTATGTATTGGGACATACTAAAACTTTTCCAGGCATACTACTGTAGTTTGGGTACTGGAACACACGGAGGGAAAGTGCAACATGAGGAAAAGCTGATGTCTTCCTGTCAGGTTTCATCTTTGACTTCCACTGTGAAATTGGACAGGACACAGTGAAAGTGCACTCTCTTTTACGTTCTTCATTCTGAAAAGTGTAACGTACTGACGTCCCATGATATACCCACAAAACATGGATGTAGATTTGCAAATAGAAGTCTAAAAAGTCCATCATTTTACACCCTACTGTGAATAGTTTTAGTTCTTTTTTAAATACAAAAATACTCTAAATAGATGGCTCCAGTATGTTTCAAAATGACTGCTCACCTTATTACCTCCTCAAGTGCTCCGTGGCATAGTGAGTTAAAACCACTCTAAGACAAAGTCAAATAACTCTTGGAAACATTGCAATGCAATTTATTCCACAGTGTCATTTTGTGCAGAAGAATTCATCTCAGATGTAAACAGTTTTTTAGCCACTGTCAAGAAAACAAAACAAATATGAAATTACATTAATCTAATGCATCTGTGCAATACAGTATTTAGTTTTAAGGCCAGTATATTAACTCACATTTAATAGTCTGTAATGTCTTAATGTCAGTTTAGTACCAAAAACGTCATTGAGTAAAGCAAACAGACAGAAGTGTAATTTTGCAGGGATATTATTAAAGGGGGAAATGAGGCTTGAGCAAAAAAAGTAGTGACATGACACATCGCTGTGCCTCATGCTTAGTTAAGTCAGTGCATCATTATGCAACATGTGCAGCCTCTGCTGTTGAATCTATCCAGTCATTTCACATATTGCTTTTCCAGTTAAATCACTCAGTTAAATATTACTGCACAGTCCCCTCAGGTAACCACTGATCCGCGCTCATACTGGCTGTTTGTGAACGTAGTCCTGTTGATCCGGCTCAGAGGATGATTAGCCTCCTCCTCCAGATTCGGGTACCTTCCCTCTCCAGGCAGATGCACCTCTCTCTCACCAGTGGGGCATCTGGTGGTGAGATACACCCCACCGGCCAGCATCAACGCAAAGGAGATCCATCCGAGGTACAGTGCGGGCCCCCAGTCTCTTCTCAGCAGCACAGCCCCCCCCAGTGGCTGACTGGTGTGGTGGCACGTCCAGGCTGTGGGAACCAGCATCAGGATTCCAGACAAAACAAAGAGAGCACCAGAAAACACTTTGACCTGGCCACGCTTAGGGAACCACACCGCCCCCACCGCTCCAATCACCGCAGCAAAAGCCCCGGCTCCGATGGCTGCCATGATGAGGGCTCTCCACGTCCGAAAGCTCCCAGACAGAGACATGAGAGACTGGTAGAAGGAGCAGTGCAAGCTGCCATCGTGGGCCAAATCCCAGTGATCCCATTCCAGCCACACCCCGTCCCAGTAGGCAGGCAGAGTGGCCGTGGTGTTGTCCACGGTGCCGCTCACCTTCCACAGGGCCAGGCAGCGCGTCAGAATGGCACAAAGCCACCCTGTGAGGGCCAGACCGAGAGCGGCGAGCTCCAGCTGCCACTCCATGACTCCGGCCTGCTGCTCCTCCCCTTCACCGCCGGCCCAACTGCCTAACCAGAAGCAGCTGGCTGCAGGGTGGGGTGTGTGTTGGTTTTAAAACGTGTGTGTGCATACAGGGAGAGACAAGAGCTTCTGTGGAGGTATGTGTGTCTGTTCAGAAAGGGGAAACCAGTTCTTTGGAATTCATGAAAAGAAGGCACAGCCTGTAGCTGGGTGGAGGAGGGAAGTCCCTGTTTTCTCTGCCATGGTTTCAAAACAATCCCTTTCTCCCAGTTACTGCGGAGAGGGGAATAACAAAGCTTCCCCTGTGCTCTGACTTTTCAGCCACTGTCATGTTTCTGAGGGAGAACTTGATTGAAAGAGCACGAGTTCTTAACTGATGTTGTCATTCGCTATTGTTCTCACAATAGCAATGAGTGGAGAACAACAATGACACCTAATTGAACCTAATGTAATGACTGTATCATTGATTCAACTGGCACATCTTTACTCTACAGTGTTTATTTTGAATTCTAACATGCAAATCACAAGCACACAAGCACATAATTTCACTAAAAAATGGTGCCTTAAACATGATTAATATCATTTTCTACTGGTTAAAAATGCATGCAAGTTCAGCTACAAATCAATTCTCAGAACAATCCATATTATGATCCGCTTTGACAGATTGTTGCAGCCATTTCAAAGGATGTCAGATAATTATAGCTATATCTGACATACAGTGAAATATATTTCCACTATAGAGAGATCTAGGAACCACAATAACTGGCAAACGTCTGGTATTGACATCACTGTGGACAGAACTAAAGTACTGATAATGGTCAAATCCACGTATCACCCCGGAGAAAAATGACAACATAATATACACTCACCGGCCACTTTATTAGGCACACCTGTTCAATTGCTAATCAGCCAATCACATGGCAGCAACTCAATGCATTACGTCATCTAGATGTGGTGAAGACGACTTGCTGAAGTTCAAACCGAGCATCAGAATGGGGAAGAAAGGGGATTTAAGTGACTTTGAACGTGGCATGGTTGTTGGTGCCAGACGGGCTGGTCTGAGTATTAAACTGCTGATCTACTGGGATTTTCACGCACAACCATCTCTAGGGTTTACAGAGAATGGTCCGAACAAGAGAACATATCCAGTGAGCGGCAGTTGTGTGGACGGAAATGCCTTGTTGATGTCAGAGGTCAGAGGAGAATGGGCAGAGTGGTTGGAGATGATAGAAAGGCAACAGTAACTCAAATAACCAAGGTATGCAGAATACCATCTCTGAACGTACAACACGTCCAACCTTGAAGCAGATGGGCTACAGCAGCAGAAGACCACCCGGTACTAGCAAGGTGTACCTAATAAAGTGGCCGGTCAGTGTAATGTATTGCAAAGCATACCTTTAGAGTCCTTTCATATGTTTAAACATGCTGTGTTTTTCCAATATGTTTATATGGCCAATTGCATTATATCACATGGTTCAATACATTTATCCTTAAAGGGTAACTTTGGTATTTTTCAAACTGGACCCTATTTTCCCATATTTTTGTGTCTCACAGCTGGAGGGTCGCAGGTCCAAACTTGAGGCTCTTCTGTGTGGAGTTTGCATGTTCTCCCCGTGTTAGCGTGGGTTTTCTCCGGGTTCTCCGGCTTCCTCCCACAGTCCAAAGACACGCAGGTTAGGTTAATTGTTGACTCTAAATGTCCCGTAGGTGTGAATGTGAGTGTGAATGGTTGTCTGTCTCTATGTGTCAGCCCCTTTAGTTCGACTCCAGTCCCCAGGATAAGCGGTTACGATTACAGATAATGGCTGGATGGATGACTAATAGGGACAACAGGTCCAGTATTGAGGGAGAGCGTTGTAGACGGTAGCTGCTCACAGGCTGCAATATGGTGCTATTGGGGCAAGCTGGCACTGTCATTTACATCCACTAAAAGTGCTTGTTTTTGCCATGACAGGCTCAGATTGTTATTATAAGTGTCTGACATTATGGAAAGAGTTCTGAAATGAGGTGACGTGTTGCCGGAAGACAACGGTGGAATAGTGGAATACATCCATGGTGGAAACACTGCGAGAGCCAGCCGGGCAGAGTTTGTTGTGTTGGAGAACAGAAAGCGTATAGCTCAGTCTTATCTAAAACATTTTCAATGACACGGCTGAATATTTAGATGATTTCCATAATGTGGATGAGGTCTCTGAATTTGTTTTATTTGAGCCAGAGTAGACGGATATTCAGATTTCACAACGAGACTTCTCCTTGAGCGGGACTTAGACACAATAACAAACAGACCGGATCAAGCGAAAGGTAAGAAAAAGGTTTTATTTCTCTGTAGGGTCCTTTCTGTAATGTTGTCAGACACTTATAATAACAATCTGAGCCTGTCAGTGGCAAAAACAAACACTTTTAGTGAACGTAATGTTACATTGATGTAGCTCACTCGCTCTCGCAGCTTGTTTAGCGTCTGCTGGTTACAGCGTTCTCCCTCACTACTGGACCAGTTTAAAAATTGTGGTTCCAAAAACGTGGGAAAACAGGCTCCAGGTTGAAAAACAACGAAGTTACCCTTTAAGTGGTAACTTGTTTGTCCTCACTTCACACATAGTTCTTGATGGCGTAGCTGCTGTGTGTGGGTGTCCTGGCCAGTGTGTACCTACTGGAGGGGAACCTGGCCCTCTGTGGTGGGCAGCTTGTGCACAGAATGGCTCCCCCAATGAACAGCAGCCCAGATGTCACAAAACCGATATATATGGCTGCTCCAAGCTCCCTCTTCAGCACCTCGGGGACGCGTGGGTTGTGGAAGTCCCTGACGATGGAGTTGGCCGTCCAGGAAACGGCAACCACGGTGGTGAGGGCTGCCAGGCAGAAGATGGCCCCGGAGCTCAGCACCACCCGAGCCTTGATCCTCGGGTGGCTCAGGCAGTTGGTACAGCGCGCTCCCAGGAGGAAGATGAGGAATCCCAAACATCCCAGCACCAGGCTGATGCAGATGAGGCCGCGGGCCGCCTGGAGGTCTGGCGACAGGTCCAGCAGGGCGTCATAGAGCTTACACTGCAGCTGACCTGTGTACTCGCTGACACACGTCATCCACAGACCTTCCCAGAACACCTGCATGACCACCAGGTGGGTGCCGATGAATGCCGTCACCTTCCACATGGGCAGAGCGCAGATCAGGATGGTGCCGGCGACGCCTATCATGGACAAGCTGATTCCCAGCTCCTGCACCGCCATGGAACACCGAGCAAACCCTCTCACACCCTGGGAAACACATAAACACCTTCATGTTCATGTGCAGCTTTTCATTTCAACCTGCAACAAGGGATCATGTACACTAAAGAAATATAAGATAAGAAAGACTACAGATAGATATAAACACAAGATACAAAGTGTCTGTGTGCAGATAAACTGTGTTCACTGTTATCGGATGTGATAACAGCAGCCACAGAGATGTTTTCCCGTAAAACTAAAGTTGTTTCCTGTAACTGATGTCATCAGATAAAGATGTAGGGATTATCTAGCCATGGAGGCAAACAGCCACTAGGTCGCAGTACGTCACAAAAGACAAACACAATGACACTGATGACTGGAGGCGACAAACTCAGAGTTTTGTTTTGAAAAGATGTACCTCAAAATTCAATGTTTGCAATTATCACACTTGGACTTTTCACAGATCTTTTAGAATTAAAGTGCCAATTATTAAGATTTCAGTTCTGGTTGATTTAGAATTAATATTTGACGCACTTTTATTCCTTGGCTTTTGGCTCGGCATGAGAGTTGATTATTTTAATCCTTTTTCCTTTCCTATTGGTCTTAACGCTTTTATTATTTTAATGTCCTGTTGGTTTTAAGTTGGTCTTAGTGTTTTATTGTGTTGTTTTTATTTTTTTTATGTATAATTGTACAGCACTTTGGTCAACTTTTGTTGTTTTTAAATGTGCTTTATCAATAAATTTGGATTGGATTGGATAATATTTTAGTGAAAACAATGGAGTTGTGCTCAGAGTTTAGCAGTCTGGAGTCTTTTTGTTGACACATTAGCTTGGAAATAAAACAGAAAAATTATATTTCTATATACATGAGCTTCACGTTTTCAGAATTGTGTGCATAGTTAAATTTTTTCAGCTTTTTTTTGCCCGGGATTGTCACCACAGATACCCATTTCATAATACTGCAAATATGTAAATACTGCACTACTTTCATCAGTGGGCCATACTGTAGGCTCAATCACCATTGTGTTACCTCCTTTGACGATAGATAGTGACTTAACAGACATTTATTTAAATGAAATGTTCCAAAAGCCACTTTAAGAATATATTTAAAAACAAAACTCATTAATTTGTCAAAAATCCAGCTTCACTCACAGCTTTATCAGTTTTATTTGTGCATTTATTGTAAAGGTTTTTTTAATAATGAATCTTACAAATGTCTTATTGGCATTTAATCTTTGCATCGTAGGTTTTATATGATGGCAGTGAGTTGTTTGAGTAGGAAAAATGTATGTATTATAAATGTAAGGTATTTCACTATCACCATAAAAGGGTGGGATTAATGTCAGACCTCCACATCCACACCAGACTGAACCGAACTACTGTAAATATAACACTTGCTATGTCAAGATATCACGTCCCTTAAAGTTTGAAGAATCAGTGTGGACCTTGTTGATCATCAATATCTATCTTTATTCCCTTGTTGTGCTCAGAATACATGAAGTCACTGTGTACAAAAACATGAAAGTAAACCTCTAAGAAAGCACGAACACTTAGCGGAGAAATTTGTCATTTTGAGCGCTTCAAGCTCTTCAGACACTTCCTGAGACATGTGAGTCATTTGACCCTCCCTTCCTCCCGTCTCTCTGATCTGCAGCCCGATAACAAGAGGAAACACAACACTCCCTTCAGGTTGGTGGGAATGTGAACTAACAACATCAACAAATCAAAACCATCTTCCAAAACCAATTTAATCCCAAATAGTTGAGACTCTCAGGAGAGAAAAAAAATAACAATAACACTAGTTTTAACTTTTGTGTTTTTGGATAACCCCCTTTTATCTATTTCCTCCTTCAGTGTTTATGCAGCAAACGTTGACTTTTGAAAGCAGGTCGAGTTTTACTAAACAAATCAGCCTACAGGATTATAAATCCCTGAGTCACCATCTTTGTTCCCTGGATAGTGATTTTCGGTAAGTACCTGACAAACAGGTTCTCCAAACACAGGTGCTTTTTGTTTTTTTAAATGTGCATTAACAGGAAGCATGAGAGAAACACAACGTACAACAGTAGGTCATTTATTGTGAATAAAATACAAATATTAAAGGACAAAAAGGTGCACAGTGCAATTACAATAAATTATTTCTTTTCATCCACTTTCCCAAGCATGTAAAACACAGTTTTTATAATTTAAACTACCACCATACATGTTCATTACCAAGAGTACCAACAATAGCAAAGCAATCTCAGACAGAGAGCATCAAAGTGCATATTTCCTTCATTGTGGGTTGTCTGTGTGAACGTCCTTTTTCTTGATGTTACACAGATTAAACTCCAAGTTTACTTTACATCAAGCAGACTTCTCTTTGTCCGTTTAGAGATCTCAAATATACGTCTTGTTCGGTTCGAACGATCGGCCTGAATCGCTATTTCCTCCAGGCTTGTTTATGAAGTACTTAGCAGAGGGGGTCTTCTCCTCTTTAGGGGGACAGCTGGCACACAGAAGCGCTCCTCCCAAGACCAGCAGAGCCCCGGCCCCCCAGCCGATGTAAAGAGAGGCTCCGAGCTCTCTTTTCTGGGCGTCCACTAGCACAGGGTTGTAGAAGTTCCTTATGATAATGCTGGCAGTCCATGAAACAGGGATAAGACAGAGGAATCCACTGATGATCAGCAACACACCCGCAGCTATCGACGCCCTCGCCTTGGCCCTCTCCTCTGGAATGAAGTTGGTGCACTTTCCGCCAAAGAAAGCTATGAGGATCCCAGCGATACCGACGACGATGGAAACCACCATGAGAGCCCGGGCCCCCTGCAGGTCAGTGGACAGAGCCAACATGGAGTCGTACACCTTACACTGCATCTGGCCCGTACTCTGGACGATGCAGCTCATCCAGATGCCCTCCCACATGATCTGGGATGTCACTATGTTGCTGCCAATGAAGGCACTGACCCGCCACATGGGAGTGCCGCACACGATGATCACCCCGATCCAGCCCAGAATGCCCATGGCACAGCCCGCCATCTGCATCGCCATGGAAGCCATCGTCTTCTCTCTCCGAGAGTCTCTGAGAGGATATTAGAAGCTGTTCAGGTGTTTGCGTTCCTCTGAAGCAGACTGAAGAATGGGAGGCGTGAAGGCTAATAAGGACACATTAGAGGGCCTGCCAGAGAATACCTGCCATGCAGGATTCTTTGTGTGTCGGAACAATAAAGGTTCACTTATTCTCTTGGATGGAGATGAGTATCGTGTTACAGAAGGTTTTGTTGGTACTCTCAACAAAGAAAAGGACGTATGTGACAGAAAATTCACCAACTTGAAAATGTTGGCAGTTTGAATGCAGAGTGGAGCACAGACAGCACGGACAGTAGTGTTGACATAAGGGTTTAAGAAAGTCTGCAAACAGTGAGACTTAAATGAATCCTTGCTGCCACTCATGACACAGTGTCAAGGCAAACAAGGATTTGTCTCCATGTATCCATGTCTGCACACTGACGAGTGTTTGAGATTTATTTTAAATAAATCACTGGCGGCGGGTAAATGAGCTGAAGTGCAAGCGAGCATCTCAATTATCCTGGTAATTGGAGTTTAGTTGGGTGGAGGCTGTGGGTGAAACTCCAACTATGTAATGCACAGTTTGCTGAAAGTTTGAGAGCAAGGCGAATAAAACATGACAATTAACTTTAGTCTTCCATCAGTCGGTTTTAATCACAACTAATCGCAACTTAATCACACATTTTTGATCTGTTCCAAATGTACCTTAAAGGGAGATTTGTCATGTATTTAATACTCTTGTCATCATGGGAGTGGGCAAATATGCTGCTTTATGCAAATGTATGTATATATTTATTATTGTAAATCAGTTAACACAAAATAATGACAAATATAGTCCAGGAACCCTCACAGGTACTGCATTTAACAAAATGTTCACATCATAACATGGCAAACTGCAGCCCAACAGGCAACAACAGCTGTCAGTGTGTCAGTGTGCTGACTTGACTATGACTTTCCCAAAACTGCATGTGATTATCATAAAGTGGGCATGTCTGTAAAGGGGAGACTCGTGGGTACCCAGAGAACCCATTTACATTCACATATCTTGAGGTCAGAGGTCAAGGGACCCCTTTGAAAATGACCATGACAGTTTTTCCTCTCCATAATTTAGGATAAGTTTGGCATTAGGTTCTCCAGTTTCATATGATGCCAGTATCTTCACTCTAACTTTAAAACTGAGCCCACTACAACCTAAAAATTGCAAGTTGCGTTAGAGAAATTAGTGGCGTTAAAATGAAACGCATGTTAACATTGAAAGCCCTATTTATAACCACTAATAAATAAAACAAAATTGTATAGGGTGAAGTAGAAATGACTTCCAAGTAAAGTTTAAAACGTTTTTTTTTTATATTTACCATTGAACGCTGAGCAGCTGCAGTATTTTTGGGCATCTATCTATTGACATATTTCAAAACAAATTCAAATTTTGCTTTAAATTGTCCTTAGTTTCATTGTTAACTTAATAAACAACTTGGATTCTTTAAGGTTCAGTTTCTGATTTTTAGAAACTATAATGCCATTTGGAATTTTCCTTGTAAATATATCGTCAGCTGCTTAAAACTATCAATAACCATAAAAGCTTTTAAAAGGTGGAAAATAAAGTTTATGATCAGGTATAACATACTTAAAAGGGCATTTTACTTTGAAAGTAGAAAATACTTTTTCCACTTTTAACCATAACCTTTTACATTCAATCATTGCTTCATTAGACTGTGATGCATTTGCTCCATTGTCTACTCTGACATCAGTTTGGCACACAATCATTGATCCAAAACAGGTTGAGGTAGATTCTCTCTTGAATGGCAGAGGGCAAGTTAGGAATGTGAAACCAACAACACAACAGGTTTGTTCACACCAGTGAAACAACTTGTACAGCCGCACTGCTGACATCATGCTCATAATGAAATGTCTGTGGAATATAATAGAGATGCATTTCCTAGACTTTGTACAATAACATGTATTTGCATACAAATCCTCCAAATTAGCTGACGAAATACACTGTTTGAAACTGCCTTTTTAAAGTGTTTTCTGATCTGACGCCAACATTCACCTGAGCCTTGCAAAACTGTTACAAACGGTCCTTCAGAGTCTGAGATCAGAACTACGGCCATAGCAATGGTCTGTTATACATAGCAACGGTCTGTTATACATCTCCTATAAAAAATTATCAGACTGCAGAACGCTGTAATTGACCAATTTTGTCATCATCAAAGCCACGTAAAACTTTCTGCGTAACTCACATTGGATTTCAAATGAAACAATGACTATGAGGTTGACATACTGACTTTCCAACTTAAGGGACTTTAAGGGACTTTGAGGGATTTCACACATATTGGGTGAACTGTGTAGGACCCATATATACCCTTGTATACAGTACAACGTTGAATTTTTGTAATTTATTTAGGTCAGTTTGTAGAGCTTTGTTTTTATTCTTCAGTGTGAAAAAAATCCTAATTACATCCGCTGTGATTCAGCGTGATAAAAAACAAAACTGTACAAATATTGTAAAATGCGGTATAACAATAATAGCCTGAGGATTAAAGGATAAGGCTCCTTCGTGACCTTTCTATAATTTTATATTTTTATTATTGTAACAATGAATTTATCCTATTAAGTATTTTAAAAGGAAATTAAAGACTCATTTTAATCTGGCTTTTAATTTGGAATAATGTTATAACCTTAGGTTTTAGGGTTAAATAATTTTATCCATAGTGTTTATTTAATTTTATTGACTTTCATTTTACTTAACATTTTATTGCTGTAATTTTCAGTCTTGCAAAATTGTATATATTATTGTTGTCCACTTTTTGTTGTTTTTATTTATTTTCGTCTGTGGTCTTTTAATCTTGCTATGTGAAGCACAAAGCTGCTTGTTTGTATGAAAGGTGCTATATAAATAAAGTTGAGTTGTGTACCAAAAGCCTGATATATCTTATACCTCTGTGACATAGTAAGTTTTGTTTATTATCCTTTTTTAAATTCCTTTTTGTAACTCCATCGTTGTTGAACAACTACTAAAAACACACCAATGAGCACCGCTGCATTACGATGAACACTGTAGATTACTTTAAGTCAGTCCAACATCCTGCTGCTTTAAATACTCACTAAAGGGTAAATATTCACAGCTGGAAATAGTCCCCAATAAATGCACAAATTTATTCAAGTTTCACTTACATTTGTTAAACAATAACAGTGCCCAGCTAGTAAATTATGTAACCTTTTTTAACAATTAAACTATACTGGTACATTCGTGACCTATATTTAGACGTCATCAGTAGAAACCAATGTGCTTGGGCCTGAGTGCCAGAGACTGAGGAGGGAAGTAAGAAAGTACTGAGAAATGGTTGCTTTCGGTCGGATTTGTTCTACAAAAATGTCGAATGACGCCAGATTCATCCTTTAAAACTGAAAGTCAGTCCTCAAACCTCATTGTTTATTTAGTCTTTTCTTTATTCAAATAGAAGCAAACACTTTTAATTGTGTATAGGTACGGCTCCTAAAACACACTGTAGCCAACTCTATGAAAAAGTTTTAACTGTCACTCAACTCTGTAAAACTGGCTGAACTGGTTGAACTGGTTTGAATGTTTTTGAATGTTGTTACACTCTGCACCTGCTTCGTTATACTTACTGTGTTTCTAAAACTATAATGTATTCCGTCAGAAACATGCATCTCAGTTTGCTTTCTGCCAGCCAGCATGAGAAGCTGGGTCATCGCTGCATTACTCAGCCCTTCTGATGAGATCAAGCTGAAAGACTTGATTTCAGTCTGGCATGAAGAAAATGTTAAAAGACTAACAATCAATCACTGCTAACTAACTTGATTTGAGTTTGCAAAAAACAACATTTCCTGTTGCATTCATCTGAAGTTGCTGCGGACTCTCAACTTTAAAATCAACACTGTGAATGCAAAAAGTAAAAAAAAAAAAAAAAAGAGAACAGAATAGGCGAACAAAAGAATATAATTTAAGTTAATGTTTTATTAAAAATCTGTGATTTCAGTAAACAAAAACATTCTTTTAATAATGCAAAAGATATTGGTAAAATATTTTATACAGTAAATTCACAATATATCAAGGTTACTGTACACCTTTCCTTTTATCATAGCTCTTGATAAAAGGAAAGGTTGTTATTGGTCAACTAAGCTGTGCTAGTTGACCAATAACAACTAGCACAGCTTAGATTTACATACAGAGAAAAATTAGGTTTGATATAGCTTTATGTAGAATAGCTCTCATTCAGTCCAGTCATCATGCCGTTGGAAGACTTTCTTGCCAGTACAATAGTTTCACCCCACGTCGTTTGTACTGTGTTTCTCCTTCCTCTCTCTTGCCCCACCAAAGAAATCTGAATTTCTCAGAAAATCAGTTCTCACTGTGTGACACTTTAAACAAAATAAAAGCGAGACACAACTTGTGGTGCTAACAGAAACTCACAACGAAGGAGGATTACTCAAGAAAAGTAAAAAATAATTAGGAGTCTTTCTCAGGAGAATGGACGTCTCAGACGTAGGCCCGACTGGTGGCTGTGGACCTGGCACCGGCGTACTTGACTGGATACTCGGGGCTTTCTTTGGGTGGGCAGGAGCTGCAGAGGAGGGCGCCACCCAGGAGGAGAAGCGCTGCTGTGCCCCAGCCGATGTAGAGTGCAGCCCCCAGCTCTCTCCTCTGGGCGTTGGTCATGATGGGGTTGTAGAAATCCCTGATAATGGTGTTGGCAGACCAGCAGACGGGGATGAGGATGAGAACACCGGCACAAATGAAGACGATTCCAGCAGCAATAGCCACCTTGGCTTTGGCAGCTGGGTCCTCCACAAAATTAGTGCACTTGCCTCCGATAATGCCCAAGATGACCCCGAAGACAGCGACGATGATGGAGATGACCACAAGAGCTCTGGCGGCCTGAAGGTCCTGGGGCAGAGCCAGCAGAGAATCGTAGATCTTGCACTGCATCTGGCCTGTACTCTGCGTCACACAGTTCATCCACAAGCCTTCCCAGATGACTTGCGCGGTCACAATGTTGGCTCCGATGAAGGCTGTGACCTTCCACATGGGCAGGGCACACACAATGATGGTCCCCAGGAAGCCGATGACGGCCAGGACAAAGCCCAGCATCTGTCGTCCCATTGATACCATGATGAGGTTTGGTTTTGAGTCACTTGAACAGAAGCAGAAGAGTTTTCAGGAGCAGGTCAGCTCAGCTCAGGTTGT
This sequence comes from Sebastiscus tertius, assembly GCA_916701665.1. Lineage (NCBI taxonomy): Eukaryota > Metazoa > Chordata > Actinopteri > Perciformes > Sebastidae > Sebastiscus > Sebastiscus tertius. The sequence goes on from CAKAOH010002176.1 coordinate 17,155, forward strand.
AAAGTTGAATAAAGACGGTTGAACGTCTCCTTTGGTTATAAGGACGTCTTTGTCGAAGGTGGAGTCAGAATGTCCTTCCCTCTGACCTGAAACCATTGTGCTGATTGAATTACCTGCCCAACCAGATTCTTCACGTCACTTGTACGGAGTAGTTTCGATGAGATGAACATTACAGACTCTATGTAAATGAGGACCGTAAAGAGGCACCGCATTCCTTATCTAAACACTGGCCAGCCTTTGATTGGCCCGTTACCAGAAGATCAGGTCCAGTCACTAATGTCAGGTTTAAAAACAACCGCAACATGGTTGGGAGTATCACCGGATGTCAGACGTTAATGGAAAGTACCTCCATTTATGTTTTTACTCATTACGTATGTTTAATCACCATGAGTTAGCATATTATACACTAGTCTAGGAATTTATTAAGTTTTTCTCAATCAATTTTTGTCTTTATTTTCACAAGGTTTATCGTGTATCTTTGTGTGTTTCATTGGTTTTAATAAGTTCCTCACAATTTACAGTGAAATGACACATAATTAAAATTAAATAAAAGTTTTAAATTTGTTATAATTCTTATATATATATAAGAGGATGTATATGTGTATATTTGTGTATATTTAAGATATGTATATTTGGGTTTTTTTTCAGAAGGGCCCTGACCTTTTAAAATTAGATTATATCTAATACCATTGAATTAAATAGTAACAATATGTTGCGATAATAACTCCACAAACACAGAAGTGAATATTTTCAAACAATTTATTGAACATCTTTAAAAAATAAAGTTTCATTTGCAGAAAACAAACATCACAAATCATCACTATTTACAAAATCAGGCTCTGTATGACAGGGAAATAAACATATCGACAGTGACTTCCTCGAAACAGTGAAAAGCAATGCAACTCTCAGTGCACACAGCCATGTTGACACAATATTCATCTGAAATCAAGACTTCATAAACTAGGAAGATTTCTGCTTTAAATCAGTCCAACAGAGAAAACATTTTATGAATGATGATAATCAAAAGATCACATGGATTGAATTAATTTTAAATACCAACAATGTATTGGAATACATACCATCCTCTAGAAGTATAATGTGTATTGTGGTGCTATTTTACTTTCTAGTGGCATAACAAGTTGCTGAAGCCATCGTGGCTGAAATCTCAATCTTTATCCTCTTTCTGTCCTTTCAGTTTTTAGAGGTATTGTCTGGCAGAGTATGCGGTTGGTGCTGCATACGGTTTGCCAGGTATGTATGACCCAGTGCCTGTGTATGGTCGGCTGGATGGGGGGGCATACACAGGGCCATACGTTGCTGGGTTTGGTCCTGGGCCTGCGTAGGGGTACAGTGGTGGTGGTGGGTAGCCTGGGTATCCATAGAAGCGTTTCTGAGGAGGGCAGGACGTGGTTAGGATGATCCCACCGACCAGAAGAATGGCAGCGGAGGCCCAGCCGATGTAGATGGAGGCTCCGAGTTCCCTCCTCTGTGTCTCGATGGTCAGAGGGTTCTGGAAGTCTGCGATGGTGATGGCTGCAGACCAGCAGACGGGGATCAGGACTAGGACGGCGGCAACAATGAGGAGACAGCCGCCTATGATCACCACCTTGGCCTTTGACGAGTCTTTCTTCAGGCAGCCCATGCACTTGGCTCCTATGAAGGTGACCATGAAGCCGATGAAGCCGAAGACGAGGGAGATGATGACCAGGGCTCGGGCTGCTTGTAGATCGTTGGTCAGCCTCATAACCGACTCATTCAGCCTGCACTGCATCTGCCCGGTGCTCTGCATCACGCAGTTCATCCACAGGCCGTCCCATATGATCTGGCCCGTCACGATGTTGGCTCCAACGAAGGTGGTCACTCTCCACATGGGGACCCCACAGGTCACCGCCACCCCAACGAGGCCTATGAAGCTTATGACCTGACCTGCCACTTCCTTGCCAATCCGCCCCATGGTGAAGAGGCTTTGTCTGCGGAAGGAGAGAAGAGCGTTTCAGCATACAGGTCTGGTCCTCTCTCGGAGTGAGACAGCTTCCTCGCTGGTTGTTTGTCAGGGAATGTGAGGGAGGAGGGCCGTCTCGTCGCCAGGTGAGTTCTTCTGGCCAAACAAGATTCCTCTTCCCAGAGCTAGAGGAGTGACACCCATTTTTAAACAATGGTTTCCTCTTGCTCTTAGAAAACACACTTTCATATGCAGATTTGCCTGCAGTACGGATAGGGTCATTGGATGGATTTACAGCCACTTAGGAACTTTAAAGGTCAAGGAAGGCAATGATGAAATCACATCCAGTTCACAAACAGGCTCTTTCTCTCTTTCTTGTGTTAATTTAAAATCAGAGAATCACAGCTTTGAATCCCCAAACACGGCTGATAAGACAAATGGGATTATTTCTTTTCACTATGAAAGTCATGTTATTATTTTATTGTAGTTTGAGTTTCTATTGCTCATAACAGAGAAACACCAGCCAAGTGTGGGTAAATTGTTGGCAGGGGCGGGTAAAATCGGCAGGCCACTTTGGCAGATTGGAAAAACTCTAGTGATGGGATCAGAGAACCAATTCCCGTTAAGAATGGGTTCTTACTCGTCCAATTCCTTGGCATCTCATGCTCCTGTGAAAATGTATACCTGTGTATTGATGCTTTTCAACAGTTCCACAATGACGCATACGCACACTGTATCATGTTTTAGTTTCTTTGGGACTGGAGGCACGTGTTGAGAAAAAAAAACGCTCAAAAGCATGTCACAACTAACCTGAATGGACGCATCCTATTTTTCCCTTGATAATGCAATACTGTGAACAACAAACCTGTGTTGAAATCAGCAGGAGGAGACGTTGCCCTGACCGGCTCGCTGTACATTATCCCGTTTGCTACCATACTGAGACTATTTTAGAGGAAAGGCATCTCTTTATCCTTCTGCAAAGTGTTTTTGTCACTAATTGGTTTGGTCAAAGAATACGACATGTTGCTTCTCTTAAAGGAACAGTGTGTAGGATTTAGTGACATCTAGCGGTGAGGTTGCAGATTGAAACCTCTCCCATGTGCCAAGTGTGTACGACAACTACCGTGGCTGACGCAAAAATGCGAATGGCCCTATCTAGAGCTGTTAAGAGTAGCGCAGGTCATTTGGAGAATAGCAAAGTCAGTGTGTAGAGTGTGTGAGTGGGAAGTGAGTGGTGAAGCAAGAGAGAGAGAGCGGCGGTGAGTGGATGTGAGCGAACAAATGAGCTAGCGGAGCAGAAGAGAGTTAGTTTAGCTCCTCAAAACTGTAGAAACATGGCGGCTGGCTCCGTGAAGAGGACCCGCTCCCTATGTAGATATAAACGGTTCATTCTAAGGTGACGAAAACACAACTTTTATTTTCAGGTGATTATACATTAAAGAAAACATACTTATTAACATTATATTCCATTTCTGCCAACTAGATCCCCCTAAATGTTTCACACTGGTCCTTTAAGGTTAAATTTGTTTACATATTGTGTTGAATCACTGAACTATACTGTAGCTGTCACATCTGGTTGTATCTTTAATACAACCAGACCGGAAACACTGGGTTTGTTAGATTGTTTTTAAAGCATCATGATGACATGACATGAATTGGTATTTCTTGTTGTTCCAGCTGCTTGTATCACTGATGTTGAATGTGCTGATGAAAGGCATGAACAGCAAGCAGACCTTAACATGACCTGTGCCGAGAACATTAAGGTGTGGCCCAGTTGAGACAGATACTCAGCCCCGAGCCGAGGAGAAGACATCTGACTCAGGATTGATAACGATCGCCTTGATGGATTGATGAAACACAGGAAGCCGCTGACACTGTCGCTTTGCAATCACACTAATACATCCTGTGACAAACACCTCGATTGGATAAACTGTTGACACTCGCACACCTTATCCAGTAACCTGATATTGCACAAACAACCATTTCCCACACTGCAATCCAGTGACGAAAGTGTGTTTTGAAATGATGATTCTGGGAATACTTGATGTTACTTTTCCATAACACACCATTTAAAAGCTCTCTTTAAAAACACAGAAATAGTGCCACTTTAGTTTAAACCAGGGCTGCCCAAAGTGAGGCCCGCTGTCAGGTTTGATCTGGCCTGCCAGATGTTAGCAAAATTGTCTTTTTAATTAAAATGCCCACGGGATTGCTGGTGATCCCGACCAACTTTACTGTCTTTCTGGAGGCTGTGTTAGGCTTTAGAGTTAGAGTGACGGTACTGGTCATCATATCATATGAAACTAGAAAACCTAAGGAATCCATTGGTACCAACCATGTCATGTTAGTTTGTTGTGAAGAAGGCTAAAAAATGCTCCAAAGTTAGGCTAAATTTTGGCGAGGAAAAACTGTCATGGCCATTTTCAGAAGGGGTCCCTTGACCTCTGAACTCAAGGTATGTGAATGAAAATGGGTTCTATGGGTACTCAGCTCACCTTGTGATGCTGATTTCATTACCTCTTCCCTCGTCTTTAATCTCTATAACACTATTATATGAGTTGAGTTTCACAGAAGTAAGTAAACCGTAATCATCCAGTGAATATTGAGTTTATTTACAGTAACACAACATTACAAGATTCAAAGACACAGAAATATAAATGTGGATTTGCAGGTTTGGTGAAAATGACAACAGATGAATAAAAATGCATAGATTCTCCGACGGTGTTTACTTATTACTTTTTGTTATAAAGACAAACATAATCAATGCAAAATTTTCTTAAGTAGAAGTCATACTTGAAATATTTTCACCTTTGTTTGTTGAGATGTTACCATCTGAATGATAATAAAGATAATTACACTGTGAAATCCTTACAACAATCAGACTAAATATTTACACAGATTAATTATAATCATGATTTAAATCAAGCAGCTACAATACAATGTGGATACAAATGTTTAAAAGGCTCTTTTATTTTGAAATTTTAAACTGAGGCATGAGACTATTTCCTGTTTTGGTGTTTTCACAGCAAACATTATAACTCATCATAACAGGAAAAGCACAATGTGGCTCCATCGAGGTGTGACAGTGAGCCGCTGGCACAACTACATGGGATGAAGTCATTGTTTATGCCGTTTGTAAAACTTGCTTGACAAGACAAACTGTCCGCTGTGACAAAGGTCACTGTGACACTTACACTAACAGCAATCAAAACTCAAGATTCAGCTCGAGGAAAGCGGTGATTTCATTCTATACATTTACATTGCCAGTGAATATATGTTTTAGTTTTATCATTTCTCTCTGCTGCAATTCCTGTGACCTCAAGAGTCCATGTAGGAAGTGCAAACCATCTTATACATATTCTCTTGACGTGGAGACCGACCTCACAGGTGTGAATTTGGGTACGTAGTGGGGTTGTTCATGTTTGGGCGGGCAGTTCCAACACAGTAGCCCCCCTCCCAAGAGCAGCAGTGCAGACGCCGCCCAGCCGATGTACAGCGCCGCTCCTAACTCGTACCTCTGGGCTTCGATCAACAGCGGGTTGTAGAAGTTGTTGATGATGGTGTTGGCGGACCAGGAGACCGGAATGAGACAGAGCAACCCCGAGACGATGAACAAAATTCCAGCCAGGATGCAAGCCTTCGCCTTGGCTCGCTCATCCTCGATGCAGTTGGTGCATTTCCCACCAGCGATGGACAAAATCACGCCAACGATTCCAGTCAGGATGGAGATGATGATCATAGCGCGAGCGGCCTGCAGGTCCTGGGCCAGAGCCAGCATGGAGTCATACACCTTGCACTGCATCTGGCCCGTGCTCTGCACCACACAGTTCATCCACATGCCCTGCCAGATGGTCTGAGCCGTGATGATGTTGGCCCCGACGAAAGCGGTGACCTTCCACATGGGCAAGGCGCACACGACGACGACCATGAACCAGCCAATCACAGCCATCGATATACCAATCATCTGAATCCCTTGAGAAACCATTTTGCCGGCTTTGTTCCTCACACGTTAAAATCCAGAAAGAAAGACAGGTAGGGCGATGTAAGCTTGTATTTATAGGCTGTTGTGTGGGAAGACGGGACGCAGACATGGGGGTATGTGATACCACCAGTCCTCAGCTCCTATTGGCTAGAAGCAGTTTACACACAAACAAAGACCCGGTGACCTTTAGTAGTGCTGAGCTGCCTGAATCCAAAGCTTCAAGGTCAGATACAAACAAAAGAAACATGTCCTCATCCTTTAACCTTTTATTCTCTAAAGGTTGGTTACAAGCACACACAATTAAGGAAAACTGACAAATGAGGCTTCTTCTAAATTCACATAAAAAGCTATAAAGCTTTTATGCAGTGGAAAACTCTAAGATCTGAAAAGTGAAGATGCTGAAGTGCCTTAAACCTGCATTCTCTCTAACAGCCAGCAGGGGGCGACTCCTCTGGTGGCTAAAAGAAGTCTGATTGTATAGAAGTCTCTGAGAAAATTAGCCTACTTCTCACTGGATTTATTACCTCAGTAAACATAGTAAACATGAGTTTATGGTCTCAATCGCTAGTTTCAAGTCTTCTTCAATACAGCATGATGTTCATTTAGTGAATTATGGTCCCATAATAGACCATAAAGCAGGGGATGCTTTAGGGCCTGGCTTCCTTGTGATTGACAGGTCTCTACCACGGCGTTTTCCGGTCTGGGAGTTGTCCATGTTTTCGTCTTACAACTTTAACCCTTTCACAGTGTGTTTTCACTTCATGAAAGATAATTATAACATTTTAGTCGCCTAAAAATGTAACTTAAACTTTGTTTTATCAACACTGTACATGTGCAGTAGACGTGGTAAACATCCAACTTGTTCGAGGGGGAAAACCACAAACTATACTACTGAATAATGGATTCAAGTTTCAGGTCTGAACTAGAATAAATGCCAAAAAGGTAATATTATTTAAAAATATGCTGTATTTTTACAATGCATTTCTACTTATACATCAACTACAGGTGATAGAAGTAGGTGTGTTCAGAAGGTCACTTATTCTGCAGCAGTCTAACCCAAAAGCATCCCCTCACCAGCCCATGCATTGTTCACATGCACGGTCCTATAGTCTGTGGCTCGGTGCATGCATGGTCTTCACATGATCAGAGAGTGCATTGCAGTGAACGGGCATAAGGGACCGTCATTAAGGGACCGTGGCACAATTCCTCATATCACCCTCTGTGTGCACTGTGCTCATTGTACTGCATGAGAGCCTGAGTCTGCTATTTGTTGACGTTCCCTTATAGTTAAGAAGGCTGTGTTCTCCTCCTTTTACTCCTGTTTAAACTGTTTAGCTTGTATTTAATTATGCTTGCATGTGTATGTCATACATTACTGTTTTTTTTTTAATTCTGGGACCTGACCTGCACATGTGAGGCTTGTACATTGTACATGATTGTAAAATCAGTGAATTAGCTCTGTTCTTCACTCACATGTTGTTCTGGTTTCATTCTGTGCTTGTAGCCAGCTAGAGACAGACATTTTGGGAAAAGTGTCAACAAGTCTATTATAGCCTTTTTCCTAACAAGTGCCTTTAATAGTATTTAGTGTGACTATTCCTGTCTGTAACCTGCTAAGTCTATTCATCTAGGCCAAAAATAA